>BQNB010005473.1:54963-102054 GCA_026074375.1 Tanacetum coccineum | reverse complement strand
TTGGCTTGTTGAGCAGTAATGGAAGACATGATTCTGCTAAGATTTGTCACATACAGCTCATATACAAGCAAATATATATCACTGAAAGACAATCTAGATCATGACGAATGAATATAGATGCAACACTGATTTACACTAGGAATTATGCACACAGATACTAGGCAAAATATTAACACACATGAGACTAGGAGAAACACATAATCAAACAACACACTAACTATAGGCAATCTAAAGAAATCAAGGCAAACACTAAAGATTTTGAAAGAAACAAATAAACTTAGATCCGGTGGTCTTGGTAACTCAATGATGGAGATAGCCATCTTTAGAGAGAAAAAGTAGATGGAGAAACTAGTGTGTGTAAAATGTAATAAAAGTGAAAGTATACAAAAGCCTCAACCCCTCCATGGAAGGCATGGAGGGGTATTTATACCACCACACATTACATAAGAATCCTATATTGACTATTCTAGTCCCTGTGTGTGGTGATATGGTAAACTATGGTAATTCCGTAAATGTTGTCACGTAAAGTAAATTCCTAACAATCTTCCCCCCCACGGGACGATATATAGAATTACTTACAATATTTTCTTAACAAGTACATAATGATTAAGAACAAAAGCTTCCATAAAGCTTCTAATGCTGATGATGTCTTCTGTGGTCTTTGACTTCAAGTCTCCAATCCAACATAAATCATCTTTGTAGTACCTTGTAGGAGAATGTAGACTAATCAATAACATACATGTAGAGGGAAAGAGAGGTGATTCTAGAGAGAGAGTGGTTGGATGAACACTTTAGAGAGAGAAAGTAAATATAGAAATGAAATGCATTAGAATGTGTGAAAAATGAACAACCAACACCCTTTCCATAGCATGGAAAGGGTATTTATACCTCCTATGGCTGGTTTGGGCCTTGGCTTGCATGGGCTTTCCATGGGCCCTGGGCTAACTAGCCTAGTAAGTTTCCAAAAATAAATAAATGAGCTATCTAACGATATCTATGTAAGTAATCGACACTTTCGTGTTCCTAACAATCTCCCCTAAGGAAGGTCACTCCAATTTACAAAAACTTAAGCTCTACATTCTATGAATGTCTTCAATCTTTAGCTCGTAGTCTTATTATCATGTTCTTTATCTTGTGAATCTTGATGTAGCAATCTTTAACTTTTAGGCTTTAGCTTGTATCGTGTTCTTGACTTGTATGTGATCCTTTGAGCTTCTTAAGATCATCAACCAAGCATAATCTCTATTCGCCATCTTGTAATTCTTTACCTTCTTATGATCTTGTGACTTCTGGACCGACATGCTCATACTGTTCTTGATGTTTGAAAGTGAGTGTAACCATCTTTCTTAATATTCTTTAACTTTAACACTTTGTCACTTCAAGAAAGACGTTCAGTATCAAAGTGACAGAAACTTCTTTGAAATTATTTTGACTTTAATACTTTGTCACTTCAAGAAAGACGTTCGGTATCAGAGTGATGGAAACTTCTTTGAAATTATTTTGACTTTAATACTTCATCACTTCAAGAAAGACGTACGGTATCAGAGTAGCGAAAGTCTTGAAACATGTACTTAATCTTTCATGATGTCTTAACTTTTGTCGGTCGAGTATGAGCATGTGGTTATGAATCTTTGAGACAGCAAGAATACCTTTACCTCCATCTTTAAGTATCCTACATTAAAACAATTAGCAATAAAGCGGGGGGGGGGGGGGATGAATATGGCTTTGTCATTCGCCCATGTTTAGTTAGAGTAACCTTCAAATCCATAAGGATCGACCTATGATCAGGTAGATTCAATTTAAGAAGAATCTCCTTGACAGGATTTCCAGCTTGCAGTATTGAATCTTTCTAACACACATGTATTAGATTCATCGTACTCAACATGTTCTCATTATCAAAATGTCTTAAAGCAGACAATACGATAAGAGTAAACCAGTGAGTTACTGTCTCAATGACTGAAGAGAAAAATTGATTTAAAAATCAATCGGCGTGTCACTTGCTAAAGTGGTTTTGTGACACGTCAGGAGTTTTAAGCAATTCAAAATCCATCATCAACTGTCAATTCATATACTGGAACAAGTTTGATTCACTTGGAATCGCACCATCGTTTCTTTCCAGTTGTCACAAGTTTGATTCATTTGAATCGCACAAGTCACCTACCAAGAGCTTGTTTGATGTTGGCTCAAGCAAGATTTCCATCTTCACTGTGATTAGTTGAGTATCACTCTGATGTTCTGGCAAAATCACATGGATAATACTTAGGACTCTTTATATATTTCTCGTTATTCACATTGTGTGAAATAGTAAGCATAATTTTGACAAGTGTCCTAATGAGATTTATAGATGATCTCTTTTGGCTCTAGACTCAATAGTGCACTTTGTTTTTAGTGATCGAAAGCTGGAGCAGACTGCCATCTTTTCAATACTAACTAACTCAGAGTAAGAAAGTTGATAGAAATGCGTGTAATCTCTGTGAGAAATGAAACATAAATATTTTGAGAGATTCTGAGTGGCTAGGGAGGGTTATGCATTGCATCAAAAAACGGGTCTATGATGTCAGTCTTCAATGTCAGCAATCATCTTTGTGATTCTTGATAGCAGATGTATTGACCTGATTTCTGAGAAAATGTAAGGAGGGCTTCTTTCTTTTCACCCTTTATCTTAACTTTTCTTTTTATTTTTTCAACCCCTTCAGCGCTTATCGAGACTTCATAACTAGTACCTTGTTGGGTTTGTTCCAGTACTAGCTCCATCTCAGTCGGCACTTTTCTCTTATTCTTACTTTTACTCCTTTTTCATACCTAAGGACTACTACACTATCTAGTGGAATATCCCTAGGTAGATTCCTTCGGTTCTGGCTGGATCATGTGAGATGAATACCTAAACCTAACCACCTTATAACTCAAATACAGTAATTTAAATGGTCGGTCTTTAGTTATTCAACCCATTTTGCCATCACGTTAACCATTGCTCCCCCTTTATATGTGCATTGATTATCGAATGAGTTTAACTATTATGGGATACGTACACTTGAGTCTTGATAATACTATTTAGCCATGTATTTATAACCACATTTTCTCACATTTCTCACAATAAATATTAAATCTCTTGATATTTTGGATAACAATGATTCAAATATAACTGCTTTCGGGGAAATAATGTCCAATTATTAACAAGCCATATTAGGAACAGTTTTAATACTCCCCCTCAAATTATGAGGGTATTATATGGTGTTTGAGTATGTTAATTTGTAAATTTTTGAATTTACTAAGAAATTCTTGAAAATTCATACTCAAACACTATATATGCCTAATTCTTTTAAGTCTACACTACACATTTATATATTCACAAGATTATTATGTACAAGGTTTGACCTGAATGATGAGAACATCATATGATAGAATCATATGGTTCTTTGTAGCAGCCGTAGGTCTTCCTCGTAGTCTCTCTTAAGAAGTTGTCTTAGCTTCCCCCTAAATCAGCAATCTTTTCTTGAGTAGATTCAAAACTTTCTTGCAAGCCGCCTCAAGCAGTCTTGATGTAAAAAGCCCAGATATCCGAAGCACACAATAAACCCTTTCAAGAATTTGATACCGCAACACCAAAGTTAATTAAGTCCCGGATGAGCACATTTCTCTCTTCAGGATAGTGATGATATAAATTGAAACACCAAAGTCAACTAAGTCTTGGATGTCACAATTATTCCCTCTAATTGTCGAAATTCGTTAACTCATAGTCTATCATAATTCTTCGGATGTAGAATTTCTTCCTACAAGATTCTGAAATCTAAAGGATTCATATAACCTATGTGTATTCTTCTATCAAAATATATCATCTCTTTTAAGAATAAGCTTAGAGATTGACCGGTCGGGTAAAACATTAATTGAATCAGAAAGAACTCTTCTCACTTTTTAAATAATTATTCTCACAACACTTCCCTCTAGTATCTTAAATGATGCATACTTAAAATCACAAGATATCTCTTCCCCCGTGTAGTTGAAATAGAGCACCTGAAAGTAACAAGTTAAAACACTGATTTTCTCTGTGGTTATGACATTCGTCTTCCCAGAATGGCTTAAAATCAAAGAAGGCTATAGACTCTATCACGTGTACTTGTTGTACGTTCTAGTGTATCTACTCCTTCCCCCTTGCTGGTTTTGATACCTCGGAATCAGCAAAACCTTGTACGCACATATACTTAAGATCGTGTTCGAAGAATTAATAAGCTTAAATCTATTCCATGAGAATCAACTAAGTCTTAAATTGCAAATAAGTCCCTAAAGTTTGAAAAAATGACATCTAAAGCCTTTGTAGTTAATATAAATTAACTCCCCTTGAAATTGTTATCCATCATTATCAAAAACTTTATCCGTGACTTATTTTGAAAGACCGTTTTTAAAAGATTATTTGTTGACACATTCTCCCCCTCAGATAATGACCCGTTTTCTATTTTTTAAAGAGCTGTGTCCATGTTTGATGTCAATTGTCTTTGAAAATCTTTTGTGAGTTACTGAACAACACTGATTCCATTATGAGACAACGTTTAACCATAATAAATAAATTTTCTCTTATTTTGGACACATAAGCGCACGACAATCCACTTATGGTTATAGGAAGCACGGTGGTGTTGCAAAAGTAAACACAAGCCTTTGCATGGTCAAAAAGTAACCAATCCCGAGAAAAAATCGCCGTTATGAGGTCCAATTTTTCTTTTGAAAATCTTTGCCTTTAAGAGGTTGATCGTGTTGCTACTAAAATAATAGCAAGCCATTTTTGGCATGTTTTTGAAACTTTAGAACTTACTCTACGACTTCATTATATCAGCCTCGAATCATTATTAAATTATATTTCGAAATTAAATATTATGATTTTCAGAAGACATGCCATTATTACCTCTTTTTATATTTTTTTTCATTTTTTAATTTTTTTCTTTGGTTTTAAAGATTTTATATTTTTGTATTTTGTTTTTATAAAGGTTTTCTAAAAATGAAAAATCTTTTTGGTTTTTATGGTGTGTAATATATATATACATATTATATACAGAATATTTGAATAGGTACCACCACTATTCTTCAGCTTCATCTGCCAACTGTTTTAAGATCTCTGATGAAAAACTCCGCATGATTCCCAGCTAGTTGATAAGAAATTCAATTCTTTCACTGCAAGCGCTTAAGTGAAGAAAAGTCCGCCAGCCGATACGCCGATATTGACAAAGTAAAGCTCTTCTACTCCGTTCTCAACTTATCTTTTATGTAGTGGATCTAATGTCATATGTTGATCGAGAATTTGAACATGTTGGCACATAAAGCTATAGCATTTGTTATCACATACATGGAATTTTAATTGAATCCAAGGCCATATTCAGTAAGCTGTGATCTCATCCAAAGGACTTGAGCAACAATACCGAACAATGCTAATATATTTTACTTCCATACTGGAATCCACGCTTTATGCCTTTTTTGAGGACCACTAACAAGTCTTCTCTTAATAATTGCATACATCCATATGTAATTCGTCTATATCCATGGCAACCCACATGGACAAGACTTTGCATAAGATGTTAGGAGCAATAGAAAGAATCCTTTGGATACTATAGTCCCTATTAAAGATTCCTCTTATATTTTAAGATTCTTTTTTATAGCATGAAGTCGTTTTTGGTAAGGCTTTACCTGATACCAGGACTCATCATACACTAATGTAAGGTATGGTCTAACTAGCTGTAGATACAAAGGTCCCACACTCCACGATAGTTTTAGGGGTCAAATCGGCTTTTCCTTGGCTTTCCCTTGTGTATCTTCATCCAATTTAGATTTCTCCACCATGGGAGTATCCACGGGGTCACTAGATTCTATACCATATTTTTTAAAAGATTCTAGAGCATATTTAGACTGGTTTATAAAGATGCCTCTGGGACTTTGTGAAATCTAAAGTCCTAGAATAAATGATATTTTGCCTAACATCGACATCTTAAATTTTGAACACATTATTCTTGAAAATTGGTTACATAGTTCAGGTGTAGTAGACGCAAAGATTATATCATCAATATAGATTTGTACCAGGAGAATATCTTTGCCTTGTCGTCTGATGAACAATGTGGGATCCACGGTTCCTTTAGAGAATTACTGAGAGAGTAGAAACTTCAACAATAGATCGTACCACGCTCAAGGAGCTTGTTTTAACCTATAGAGAGCCTTCTTAAGCTTTTACACATGATTTGGATTGTCTTGATCCACAAACCTGTCTGGTTGGCTGACATAAACTTCTTCAGGTAGAATGTCGTTCAAGAATGTCGTCTTAACATCCATTTGATAGACGATTATCATGTGAGCAACATCAGCGAGGAAAATTCGAATAACATCAAGTCTAGCCACTGGAGCTAAAGATTCCTCAAAATCAATTCCCTCTTCTTGAAGGTATCCAAGAGCAACTAATCGAGCCTTGTTTTTTTAGAATTCCTCCTAATTCATTAAGTTTCACCTTGTAGATCCATTTTAAAGTAATGACCATCACTTTATCTGGACGAGGAATGAGTTCCCAGACATCAAGATGTTCAAATTCATTTAACTCTTCTTGCATTGCTTCAATCCAACATGCTTGAGTTAATGCGTCTTTATAGTTCTTTGGTTTAACTGATGTGAGAAAGGCATCATAGTAACAAAATAAGGCTTGTTCATGAAGTTGGAGTCTTGTGGAAACAAGTCTTTCGAGTTCACTGATGATGTTGTCTAAAGGATGATCCTTGGTCCATTTGGTAACGTGTTCTAAGTTAGGAGCAGCAGTGTGCACAATAGTAGGAAGAACGTCCGAAGAAGATGCTTCAGAATCATTTTCTAGAAATGAAATGCTAAAGAATGGATTGTTATTCATGTGTGCAACATCTAAGTCATAATTGTCTTCGTCAACATCGTTAGGAATGACAGGAGATTGAGTTTCGGGTGTTGTTTGTGAGTTACTAGGTGATGGTGCATCTTGGTCAACAGTTGTTGAGGAAGGTGAACCGGTTGATAGAGGGTTGAGTAATTCATCAAACAATGGTTGAAACAAAAGATCCCAATCAGTTCTTGAAGGTGGTACAAATGGTGTTGAAGGAGGAAAGTTTGGCACGAATCCTGAACTGATTGTTACAAGAGTCATTTCATGAAGTGCGGGTTTTAAACTGCTATGTTCAGAAGCCATCGCTATCAGCTCATCAAATTCAACATGAATTATTTCAATGATTTGTCTGGTACATCGGTTGTAAATTCGAAATGCTTTCTTTATGGGTGCATAGCCAATGAAAATACCAATATCAGCTTTCGGTTGTAACTTGCCCAAGTTCTCGCTATCATTTGTCAGATAACAAAGTGCACCAAATACGTGGAAAAATGGTAAGTTGGGAAGTTTGTCATGTAAAAGCTCATATGGTGTTTTGCCATGACGAAGACGTATGATGGAACGATTTTGGGTGTAACATGTGGTAGAAACTGCTTCTGCATATAAGAATAACGGAGCTTTTGCATATATCAACCTTGTGCGGGCAGCTTCAATTAGCGTACGATTACGTCTTTCAACGATACCATTTTGCTGTGGAGAGCGAGCAACAGATGTTTCATGAGAGATGTCAACCTTCTCATAATATTCACGTAAATTTTGATTAACAAACTCAGTTCCATTGTCCGTTTTGATTCGTCGGACAGGTGCTTTAAGCCGCAATTAGATCATCTTGAGAAACTTGATAATGAAATCTGGAGCTTCATCTTTTGACCTTAAGCACTTTACCCATGTAAATCGAGAGTAATCATCAACAATGACGAGGATTTACTTCTTTTCATTAACACTTGCGACACGCATTAGTCCACAAAGATCCATGTGCAAGCGATAGAGTTTTTCTTGGTTGGTGTCTTCAGATTTAGGTTTGTGGGGTTCCTTCTTGCTTTTACCCATTGCACACGCAGAACACAGATGGTCCTTTTCAAATTTTAGCTTAGGTAGACCTCGAACAAGACCGTGTCTAGCTAAATGGTTAATTGCACCAAAGTTCAGATGAGACAGACGACGGTGCCACAGCCGTGACTTAGTCTTTGAGGCCTTTGACAAGAGACATATAGGAAAGGATGCCATCATATCTCTAAGAGACAGAGTATTTAGATTGTTGCCTCGAGATCCAGTCAATAGATCATCACCTTCTAGATTGCGAATGAAGCAGGTGTGTTGACGAAAAGCAGCTTCAAGGTTCGAATCACATAATTGCCCCACGGAGAATAAGTTATGGCCAAGTCCTTCCACGTAGTAAACCCTTGAGATCATAATATTCCCAATCTGATAATCACCATATCCCAATATCTTTGCCACGTGATCATTTCCGAATTTTATAGTACCCAAAAATTTATTGACGAAATTGGTGAGCTGAGAGCGATCTCCGGTGATATGCTAGGAGCAGCCAGAGTCCAAATACCAGAGAACAATTTGGACAGCCTGCATTCATTTAGAGAGGAAGATGAAACATCAAAAACTATGGATCCTCAAGATTTAATGGGTTCCTTTTTGTTAGCAGATATAGATTTAATAATCTTAGGTTTGCTAACAAGAACATTAGTTTTAGATTTCCTAGGTTTCTTTAAGTAAACCAATGTTACTACAGGCTTAGGTGTATCACTTTCTAGAGCAGTTGGTTTCCTAAGGGGCACTTCAGCAGTTGTGGTTATCCTAGTTAAAGGGCACGCATTTCCTACTATAGTGAAGGTCCGACCAGTAGGTCTCCAAGTGTATCCAATATTTGTGAACACTTTTCCTGTTGGTTTCTAAACTTTTCTCTTTGAACTTTTCTTAACAGATTTAGATTTAGTACGAGCATTCACATCATTGATAAAATCAAGAACACACAAATCATGATTATCAGAAAGCATGCAACCATTACACTTAACACATAGAAGTTCATAATTCGCATTAAGCTTGAAATGCTGCACATTTACATTTCCTTTAGGTTCAACAAAACAATTCTTATTTTTCAAACTAGATTTAACTGTCCTAGGGTGGGCTTTTACTTTATTCTTTTGAGTACTACTTGGTGTTTGCTAATTTTTATCTTTCTTTGTATTGCCCGAAGACTGTGATTCGCTAGCACTAGTAGACGGTTTTACTCCTGTAAAAGACAACATAGGTTTGTTAGAAACTAGGTTTGATGAAGAAACTATTTTTGTGTTTGTGTTTCCTGGGGATGTGACAGGCTCAATGAATCTAACTCTTTTGTCCTTGTTCTTTGGGGTCACATCCACTAATTTATCACTTGAATTGTTGATGCTAGGGCAGGTTTGTCAGATTATTATAAGCAACTCCTGAATGTGTTTTGTATACTTACAAGTAGAGTCTAAGGAATTATTTAGAGGATTTTGTGATTTTCCTTATTCTACTATTTCCCTAAAAATCGAAGCTTGTTCCTAAGTGTGCTTAAGGTAGTCAGAGTGAGCTATCTTATTGTTCATCAATCTAGGAGCTATGGGTTCCACATCAATTTTAAGCATTTCTGGAGCAATATGGGTGTTTGGTAACAACATTATCAGCTAAATCCTTTCCTTTAAGTTTTCTTAATTCATTTTTGAGAGCTGTAATGACCAAATCTTTTTCCTGAAGACTTACATTTAAATCAGAGATTTCTACAGACTTTTGGTTGACATGACTAACTAAAGCATCACATTGTTCTTTTAATTGAATTCGTGTTGGTTTGATTGAGTCATAAAGTTGCTTATAGGTCTGTTTCAAATGTTCATTCTCAGCAATAAGCTTTGACACCCTCTGATCCAATTCAATATTTATCGTTTCAATCTCTTCTATGTCCTTTTTGACCTTATCCACATTCACATTTCCACTTAAAGATTTAATTCTCTCTTTTAACTTCTTTATGACCGTGTCTTTCTCTTGCGACTAAGCTTTCAATTCATTTAATTCAAAATATTAATCAAAACTTGGAGCACTTTGATTTGAAACAGAGTTGTCTTGTTGAAAAATTTCTTAATTAAGTTGAGTATCAACTTCTAAAGAGATGCAATGTTTTTCAAGAGTGGTAAAACTTCTGAATAGTTTATCGTAAGTCTCTTTTTTAATGAAATCCTTTTTGTTGAGAAGCTCAGTCTCAAGTTTGAGACACTTTTCACATTCATTCGCATTCACATAAGCATTATCCACAGAAGAATTCATAATTATGTTCACTATATCTTTGTTGATGACTTGTCCCAAGAGTCGTTCGTTTTCATTTAAAACTTTGTTCATTTTAACTTCAAATGTTTTTGACTCTAAAAGATGTTGTTCATTTTAACTTCAAATGTTTTTAACTTCAGAAAGTTCATCAATCAAATATTGATCGAATGTATTGAATAAGTCCTTTAGAGCTTTTACAAATACAATTATTTCATCCCTAAAACAAGATTTTGTATGTTCAAACCCCCCTGAGCCCTTAGTGATAGCTGTGGCTGTGGTTCTTTCTTTGACAACCACTTCAAAACCAGCAAGATGGTGTTTAAGTTTCTTTAAACTCGTATTAACCATGCTGACTTTAGGAAGTTCTTTAGGAACCTCAACTTTGGTGGGTCTACAAGAAGGACTAGGATCTGAAGAATTCATAGAATTCTGAGACTAAAAGGCTTGTTCAACTGATAATTTAGTTTATGGAACAAATCTTTTTTCAAAATCTTGAGAAAGTTGGTTGAGAACAACGTAATCAACTGGTGTGGTATTAACTTTCTTTTCTAAAACCATTAGATCCTGTTGTTTTAACAACATTTTTGAATGACTCTCTTCAGCAAGCATAAGGGTCTCTTCGGAGTCAAGAATCACAATAGCACTAGTGTTCTTAATGACATTACCATCATAAAGCTTTGCTTCTAACTGCCGAGCTTTCTTCAGATAGAAAGGATTTTAAAAACCTAGAGCTTGTTTAGTGGTATGATCATAGAAAAACTAAGGTTTCATCAACATATGAATAGTTTGTGTTGATTGATCTCTTTTATAAACGATATTATCTAGCTGTTTGATCTTCTTTTCTAAAGCAATTTCTCTATCAATATTTCTAGATTCTTCGTTCTTAAAATCATTTTTGAGAAGAGTAACTGTTTGCATTAAAGATTCCTTTTCTTTTAAATGTTCAGAAAGAGTTTGTTTAAGATGATCAATCTCGACAGACTGTTCACATGAATCTGAAACATTATCTTTACTTTTTAAATCAACATGTTTTCCTTCTTTCAAAACTTTAACTTGTTCTTTATATCTTTCAAGCTCAACAGTTAAAGTATCATTGACACTTTTATTTTCCATATTTATATTGGTACAATTGGTTACTTGGGTTTTCAATTATTCAATCACAGATAATATCAATGCATCTTGTTGTGCAGATGAGTTGGAATTCTGAACAGCTGTTTGTTGTAATTATGTCACATACTGAGAATAAGGAATGATATTGCTATCACTGGTTATTTCAGTTTCTGAATAGTTCACAACATTTGACTATTCAGAAGACGGCATCACCTGCACATCTTGATTAATCATATTGTTATCCACATTATCAGGATTGTGTACCTCAGCGAGAGCATTTGAACCATAATGAGATAAATTCACCATGAGAGCAACTTTGGCAGTGTTGAGTTCATCACAATCAGAGTCATATGCATCCAAATCATTGGCTTGATAAACAGCATTGTGAGTAATGACAGTCTGTGTGGCTTGACCTTATGTAATTCCAAGATCTGCCAAAAAAGCTAGTTCCTCATCATGTAGAATTTGACCATTTGCTTGAGCTTGTACCAATAACACTTTATCCTTAAACCATGAATCATCCTGTTTCTTTTTAGGTTTAGTGCACTATTTGGACATGTGTCCTTCCCCTTTGCAGTTGTAACAAATAACAGTCCTTTGTTTCCTAGAATTGCTTCTACTTGCTCCTGGAGTGTAGGTCCTAGTGGTACCCGTAGGAAAAGAAATTTGTCTCCCCTGAACTGGTTGTAAAGTTACTCTTCCATCATTAATGGCAGCTTGTTGCCTAGGGTTTGACGAGTTCCTTAGCTGGTTGTTGGTAGTAGGATAGCGAGATGTGACGACAGCTGATAAGAATGACATCATATGGTTGATGGCATCAATGGGATCGTCACCTTGCTTGAACACTGGAACAGTTAGACCTGAGTATAGTTGGGGAAATTCAGGTTGTTGGTGTTGTTGGTTAACTGTGGGAGCATATTCCATTTAGGGAATAGATAATGGTGGAGAATAAATGTTATGGTAAACTGATGATTGATAATCATTGGATGGATAAGTGATTGAAAGAGGTGTTGATAATTGATTGTTTGAGTATTGTTGAGACTGATAAGGTGATCCATACTGTGGAGACTGATATAGTGAAACTTGTAGTTGAAATTGAGAGTTTTGGTATGAGTTCTGATGAGTTTGATAAGGAGACTGGGTCATCTGATGGGTTGCAACCAAAGCAAGCGGATCTGAGTTGCGTTCATGCATTAAACGAACTTCATTTGCATGAAATTCGTGTTGTCCCAATGGGGGGGGGGGGGGTGTGGGGGGGGTGTAGGGTGGAGATTTAAGCAGACGATACTCAACTTCTGTGACAAAGACAAAGGCTGCTACTTATGAGCTCAAATGGATCGAAGACTTGGTTCCTAAATTGTGGAGTCCCGTGCAGTTGAAATATGATCAACATGCTTACTTGGGTACTTCACATTGGGGTCCCAAATGCCAAAGCTTTTACGGATATGCAAGCAACTTGACTTCGTCTAAAGATGTTTACTCTAGAAGAAGAATTATTACGATAACCAGACTTTAAATTATGAAGAAGTATGACTACTGTCACCTAGAAGAGATTGAAGTTTGTCGAGATGATCAGAAGCTATATAAGTTTAAAGAAGGTGATTTCAAAAGACTTCGCCTATAAGATATTGAAGACATGTTACTTCTAATCGTTCAACAAAAGCTGACCAATCTCACAATCGATGAACGATATGATTTGAATGTGGCATTACTTATGTACACCAGACGTATTCTTATTCAAAGGCAGGTGGAAGATCTTTAATTAGGTGTCGAAAGTTACCAAAAGAAGCTCAACCTCACTAAACCCAACACATACAGATCGAATCTCAGGAACATAACCGCATACACTTCATACTCAGACCCTCATGGAATGATATACGTGGATCAGTACATGAGAAAAAGATTGATGCGCGCTGATGAACTCCACAAGTTCAGTGATGGCATGCTCAATGATGTTCGGTCTGCTCTTCACGACATTGCTATGGGAATAAGAATGGAATACCTGCCAATGAGGAAATGGAGTAACTTAGACAAGAAGAGGGCTCGGGTTATGGTTCAGGATATAGACAAGCAACTTTATCAGAGGAGGTTGATGCGGAATCTAGAGAAGTTCGTTGGTGGAAGGGAATACGGGAATGATCTCAGGCTACTGGAAAGGAAAATATGACTCTGTCATATTTTGTCTCAACTCATTTCAGGTCAATTTCTCGTATAAATTAAAATTTGTAAATATGTAAATAAATAGTGTAGACTATAATTAGGCATATATAGTGTTTGAGTACGAATTTTCAAGAATTTCTTAGTAAATTCAAAAACTTTCAACTTAACGTACTCAAACACCATATAATTCTCTCATAATTTGAGGAGGAGCATTAATATGTTCCAATAACCGGCTTGTTAATAATTGGACATCTTCTCCCCGAATGCATATATTTTATCAATTAATATCGAAAATATTAAAAGATTCAACATTTTTGATAAGGGGAGAGAATGTGATTAAAATATATGGCTAATAATGTGATTTTTAAGATCTAAAGTGTACGTTATCCCATATATGTGCTAAACTCTTTCGATTAATCGATGCACATATAAAGGGGGAGCAAATGGTTATGTGATTAGCTGAAATGTGGAAGTACCAAAGACCGATCATTTAAATTACTGCATTGGAGTTATAAGGTGGTTAAGTTTAGGTATGAATTCCCATGATCCAGCCAGAACCGGAGAGATCTACCCAGGGATATTTCACTAGATAGTGTAGTAGTCCTTAGTGTTAGAAACGATAAAAAGTGTTAATTATTATTATGAATTGGTCTTAGTTTAGTTTATAGTTTTATTAATAGTTTTGATGTAATAAAGTCTATCTTGGTAAAGTTGACCAAGGTTTGACTAAGTGTAGGGAAAATAGAATAGTTTAGTAATAAATATATATACTCATCTTGGAGGAGTATATATACATGTCTTGTCTTTGTAACACTCACTTCTCCCTCCTATTTCTATTTTCCCTTTTTGAAATAAAAATTTAGAAAATGATGAAAATACTCTCTAGCTCATCTTCTTTATTCTACTAGCTTTCGTATGATATCTACTTAGCAAACACAGTATCTAACAAGTGGTATCTATCTCCGGGAGAGATATAATGTAGTTTTCATGATCAAATTGAGCCTAATTGCAAGAAATTTGATCGATTAAGCTTTTGTAAGGATGAATAGTAGCTTCCGTATGGTTTAGTTTTATGATTTGATGTGTTTTTATCTTAAAACACAATATATTAGCTTTCGTAACTATCAAATTGTAGGATTAATACCTCGTTTACAGAAATTAGATGTTTTTGAATTCAAATTGATAGAAAAAAGGGATTTGATAGCTTTCGTAAACAAGAAAATAGGTTTTGGTAACTATTTTTAGGCGGGAAAATCACTTTCATATGACAATTTTAAGCTTTCATAAGGTAGAAATCTTTCGTAAATTGTCATACGTAAATCATTTCTTAGCTTTCGTAACGTAGAATTACTTTCATAACGATTAATCTAGCTTTCGTAACATAGAAACTTGTTGATTTGAAAGGATAACATTGAGTTTATCATTTTTAAACTGTTCAAGATCAAATACGTAAGTTTTCCTAAGTTTCGTAGCTACGAATTCACGAAAGTAAGGGGTTTCTTGTTATTGTACGAAAGTAGAGTTTATTTGGGAATTACGAAAATAGGTTTCGTATGCTTGAGCTTTCGGTAACCGTTGGGTTTCATATACTGTGAGAGGTTTCATACTCTTTGTGGTTTCGTATATCAGAGGTTTCGTGTTAAAAAGCTTGGTTTTGGTTTTGTAAATTCATGGTTTCATTTCACTATAGAGGTTTTGTATCACAGTTTTGTTAACAGAAGGTTTCGTAAGCGGTTTCGTAAGAGGTTTCGTATCACAGTTTTGTTAACAGAAGGTTTCATAAGCGATTTCGTAAGAGGATTCGTATCACTGTTTTGATAACAGAGGTTTTCATAGGAGGTTTCGTATCACATCTTTGAGGTTTCGTACACTGTTTTAGAGGTTTCGTAACATAGACAAGAGGTTTCCTAACAGAGTCAAGAGGTTTCGTAACATCGTTTTTTGAGGTTTCGTTACACTATTCAGAGGTTTCGTATCTTCTTGTTTGGGTTTCGTAACAAAGTTCAAAGTGCGATTCAAGACAAGGTTGTTATTGCTTGTTAACTTCACGATTACAATACTTCATCTCCAAAATGATCCAAGTTTGCTTTGTAGTCATTTAATACAACATGTCTACTTCTAATACTTCAACCAACTCCAATCAACAAAATCTCGCTGACTCAGGACCTAATGAAAGACCTCTAATGCTTGAGAAGGGGAATTATATTCCTTGGGAAAGTCGATTCAGAAGGTTTTTGGATAATAAGCTTAAAGACGGGGAGAGAATGTGGAATTCGATACAAAATGGCCCTTATCAAATAGCCATGGTTGTTGATCCAACAAATCCTACTGTACCAATACTTGAATTGTTGTCTAAAATGACTGAGGGTAATAAGAAGCAATACATTGCTGATGTTAGGGTCATGAATTATCTTCTTCAAGCAATACCAAATGATATATACAATTCAGTGGATGCATGTAAGAATGCTAAAGAAATGTGGGAACGAATCAACATGTTGATGCATGGATCTAAAATTACGATCATGTGAGACACTCACGCCTTATGGATGAGTTTGATAAGTTTACAGCTAAAGAAGGGAAATCTTTAGACTCTGTGCATGAAAGGTTGACAACACTTGTGAACATCATGGATCGTAATAATGTTCGTCCGATACCGGTGGTAATTAATACAAAGTTTCTCAATTGCTTTTAAAAGTGTACGTTATCCCATATATGTGCTAAACTCTTTCGATTAATCGATGCACATATAAAGGGGGAGCAAATGGTTATGTGATTAACTGAAATGTGGAAGTACCAAAGACCGACCATTTAAATTACTGCATTGGAGTTATAAGGTGGTTAAGTTTAGGTATTAATTCCCATAATCCAGCCAGAACCGAAGAGATCTACCCAGAGATATTTTACTAGATAGTGTAGTAGTCCTTAGTGTTAGAAACGATAAAAAGTGTTAATTATTATTATGAATTGGTCTTAGTTTAGTTTATAGTTTTATTAATAGTTTTGATGTAATAAAGTCTATCTTGGTAAAGTTGACCAAGGTTTGACTAAGTGTAGGGAAAATAGAATAGTTTAGTAATAAATATATATTCTCATCTTGGAGGAGTATATATACATGTCTTGTCTTTGTAACACTCACTTCTCCCTCCCATTTCTATTTTCCCTTTTTGAAATGAAAATTTAGAAAATGATGAAAATACTCTCTAGCTCATCTTGTTTATTCTACTAGCTTTCGTATGATATCTACTTAGCAAACATAGTATCTAACAAGTGGTATCTATCTCCGGGAGAGATATAGTGTAGTTTTCGTGATCAAATCGAGCCTAATTGCAAGAAATTTGATCGATTAAGCTTTTGTAAGGATGAATAGTAGCTTCCGTATGGTTTAGTTTTATGATTTAATGTGTTTTTGATCTTAAAACATAATATATTAGCTTTCGTAACTATCAAATTGTAGGATTAATACCTCGCTTACAGAAATTAGATGTTTTTGAATTCAAATTGATCGAAAAAAGGGATTTGATAGCTTTCGTAAACAAGAAAATAGGTTTTGGTAACTGTTTTTAGGCGGGAAAATCACTTTCATAGGACAATTTTAAGCTTTCATAAGGTAGAAATCTTTCGTAAACTGTCATACGTAAATCATTTCTTAGCTTTCGTAACGTAGAATTACTTTCATAACGATTAATCTAGCTTTCGTAACATAGAAACTTGTTGATTTGAAAGGATAACGTTGAGTTTATCATTTTTAAACTGTTCAAGATCAAATACGTAAGTTTTCCTAAGTTTCGTAGCTACGAATTCACGAAAGTAAGGGGTTTCTTGTTATTATACGAAAGTAGAGTTTATTTGGGAATTACGAAAATAGGTTTCGTATGCTTGAGCTTTCGGTAACCGTTGGGTTTCATATACTGTGAGAGGTTTCATACTCTTTGTGGTTTCGTATATCAGAGGTTTCGTATCAAAAGCTTGGTTTTGGTTTTGTAAATTCATGGTTTCATATCACTATAGAGGTTTTGTATCACAGTTTTGTTAACAGAAGGTTTCGTAAGAGGTTTCGTATCATAGTTTTTGATAACAGAAGGTTTCGTAAAAGGTTTTGTATCACATCTTAGAGGTTTCATAACACAGACAAGAGGTTTCCTAACACAGTCAAGAGGTTTTGTAACATCATTTTTGAAGTTTCGTTACACTGTTCAGAGGTTTTGTATCTTATTGTTTGGGTTTCGTAACAAAGTTCAAAGTGTGATTCAAGACAAGGTTGTTACTGCTCGTTAACTTCACGATTACAATACTTCATCTCCAAAACGATCCAAGTTTGCTTTGTAGTCATTTAATACAACATTTCTACTTCTAGTAATTCAACCAACTCCAATCAACAAAATCTCGCTGACTCAGGACCTAATGAAAGACCTCTAATGCTTGAGAAGGGGAATTATATTCCATGGGAAAGTCGATTCAGAAGGTTTTTGGATAATAAGCTTGAAGACGGGGAGAGAATGTGGAATTCGATACAAAATGGCCCTTATCAAATACCTATGGTTGTTGATTCAACAAATCCTACTGTACCAATAATTGAATTGTTGTTTAAAATGACTGAGGGTAATAAGAAGCAATACATTGCTGATGTTAGGGTCATGAGTTATCTTCTTCAAGCAATACCAAATGATATATACAATTCAGTGGATACATGTAAGAATGCTAAAGAAATGTGGGAACGAATCAACAGGTTGATGCATGGATCTGAAATTACGATCATGTGAGATAATCACGCCTTATGGATGAGTTTGATAAGTTTGCAGCTAAAGAAGGGAATTCTTTAGACTCTGTGCATGAAAGGTTGACAACACTTGTGAACATCATGGATCGTAATAATGTTCGTCCGATACCGGTGGTAATTAATACAAAGTTTCTCAATTGCTTTCAACCAGAATGGAGCAAATATGTTACCATGGTTCGTCATAATCAAACTGGACCTGCAGTCTCTTATGATGTGTTGTATGATCAGTTAGTGCAATTCGAACCACATGTTCTAGCATCAAGGGCAAAGAAAGCTGCCAAGAATCATGATCCTTTAGCTCTTATTGCTCATTCAAATGTTTCTTCATCACATTCTCATGCAAACTCTTCTTATTCTACACAACCATACTATGTCACACATCCTCCATCAGTCGTTAATTATGATGATGAATATCAAGGGGAGTTACAAGGCGATTCTCAAGAGGATAAGCTTACAACTGCTATGATGTTACTCGCTCGAGCAATCTCTTAAAAATTCTCTACACCCATCAACAATCATCTTCGTGTTTCCTCTAACACAAGGAATCAAGCTGTGGTTCAGGATGGTCGAGTTGACATACAAACCAAGAATGCAGGTTATGGTGGAAATGCTAACAAGAATGCAGGGAGAAACAAAACTCAAGGGTTTAATGCAGGAAATGCAGGTGATGAAAGCAATCAGATTATTCAGCGTGTTCCACGAACTGAGTCTATTCCAGGCAAAGCAAATGTTCAGTGTTATAATTGCAATGAGAAAGGTCATTATGCTCGTGAATGTCAGAAACCAAAAGTTCGTGATGCAAAGTATTTCAGAGAACAAATGTTGTTAGCTATGAAAGATGAAGCTGGAAGCAACCTCAGCAATGAAGAGAATGATTTTATGCTTGACACTTCCTATGGAGAAGATTTGGAAGAGTTAACTATTGCAGTCATGTTAATGGCTCGACTCCAACCTGCTGATGATAATGCTGAGATTGTACCATCCTATGATGCAAAGGCTGTTAGCCAGGTACATGCTTCGTCTAAGATTCATGAACAAGTGAGTCATGGGAAACGTCAAACTATTATTCAAACAACGGATGATGATCAAATAGATTCTAATATCATATTTGATGATCCGTTTGTGGAAAATAATGGTGGCACGTCTGAACATGATTCAATTGCTCATGACAAATATCGTGAAATACAAATGATAGCATACAATGTTCAACGCGAAGCTAAAAACCAAAAACATTTGAATAATGAGCTTAAAAAGCAAAAAGATTTGCTACAACGGGAACTTGAGACGTTTAAGGATCGGGTCAAAACATTTGAGTCAAAAACCATTCAATACTCAACATATAAAGAAACATGTGATGAATTGGAACGTGAATTAAGGAATGATAAGGACACGATTGACAGACTTGTGAAAGAAAAAGAACAAATTCAAAATGATTTTCTCAAAGTTGAAAATGAAAAAATAATAATTCAACATGAAACTAAGTTAGAAAAGAAGGCTTTTAAAGAACGAGAAAATAGGTATCTTGATGATATCCTTGATCTCGAAGAAAAACTAAGTTCTCATGATCAAATTGTTTATAAAATGGGCCAGTCAATACAAACGATTCACATGCTTGGGAAGAAACCAAATAAAGTTTATGATTAGTTTTCTTAAAGCTGGGTTAGGTTATACAAATCCTGAGCGTCTCAAGAAGGCCATTGCAGCACAACCTAAAATGTATAATGGTGATTTAATTCATAGTAATAAGCTGGGAATTCATACAACTGATTCAGAGGAAACTTTAGAGGATGCAGAAGAAAGTCGAAACAAAATGAGGCACAAAATTGTTCAAATTGATTATGAAAAGTTGAATGCGCTTTATGAAACATTTGTTCCTCAACAAGAATTTTCTGCTGAACAAACATATTTTTCAATTCCTTCTACTTCTGATAATGGTTCTACGTCTAAAGATGTTCCATCGGAATCACCAGGTCCAAAAATGCCAACAGAGAGTCGGTTATTAACAATGATTGACACATTAGGAGATACAATTATTGGTTTCCAAACAAGGACTAATAAAACTTTTTTACAAGACACAGAACGAAGATGGTTGTCTGATAGTCAAAATGAATTAAGAGAGTTTTATAAAACCGACGTGATTTCGATGTCAATATCTTTATACAAGACTTTGAGTGAAATCAAAGAGGAACTCATTGAGGAAGTGCAGGAAATGTTAAATATTTTTGTGTCAATGGAACAAAAAGTCAATGACAAATCTCTAACAGAAAATATTTTGGAAAAAGAAATTGATCAACTTTTGGAAGCATCCTTGACAAGCGAAATCTGAAATTGTGTGTTGCTTTTGGTAGAACAACAAAAACATGAGTTGTTAAAAGTTGAACTTGAGAAAAGTGCAAGTGATTCAAGAGATATCCAAGTCAATTTGCTCAAAAGAATCAAAATTCTTAAAAACGATTTTCAAAGATCACAAGCTCAAAGTATTGATTTTGAACTCAAATTACAACATCAAAAAGACAAAATAGATTATGATGTCTCTTGGAAAGCAAAGTTGTCTACATTGCATGATCAGAACGTGTTGCTAAAACATCAAGTTGAGTCCATTGTTAAAGAACGAGAAAATATTAAACTTGAATTTCAAAAGCTTTTTAACTCAATCAAAGCAACACGGGCTCAACATCAAAATGAAATTAATGAAATGATTGAAGATGTCACTCAAAAGACATATGCTTATGCTGATGTTCGTGCTCAAAATCAAGATCTTTTGATGACAATTTCTGAGCTTAAGAATAAGCTTAAAACGATTGACAAAGGGAAGCATGTGAATACTAAGTTTGACAAATCTAAGACCTTAGGACAACTTCTTTGTGTAACACCGTTCAACACAAATCTAGCAATTAAGGCTAAGAACGTGTCAAACACTAAAGTTACTTCAGATAGGTCAAATGCGCCAAGACTTCACAAGAAAACGCGTTTGACCAATTCCCAATACGGCGTATCCATGCTGTCTACATACGTCGTATCCATGAAGATAACTATTCGAAGATACAGTAAATCAAGTAAATTGGGAATGATATCAAAGATTTATTACGAACGTAGCGCACACTCCAAGGAAGCCAACCCAATACGTCGTATCGATCTTGCTGGATACGGCGTATCGAGTCTTTTTCAGACACTATAAATAGAAGACTCAAAAATAAGTTTTCAGTGTGCAACATTATATTCTTTATATCATACTCACTAAAGAAGAATCTTAGAAGAGAAGATCAGCCACCAAGGTCAAGCATTGATCACGAATCCATAGAAGACATCGTGTAATTTTTACTCTCTTAATCGTTTAATTTTCATTGTTTGATTACGATTGTATAATTACAATGGTTGTGGGCTAATACCCTCGGGTATTAGCCATTTTAATGAAAGTTCAATGTTTGCTCTGTTTTAAAATCGATTTCTTAATTTATCATTGATTGTTTAATTATGTTTATCACCTCATACTTGTTTATGTATTTGAATATGCGACCTATCATTCAACTGGATCTAGTGATACAGACCAAGTAATCTAGATACCGGGATAGCTCTCCATATCGTGTTTTATATTACTGGACCAATAGGATCACAAATAACGTTCTGTCTTTGTCTTTTTATTATGAGCTTAGTTGGACCGGTAGGTGACCCGTTTATGTTTCAGCAATCATGCTCTTAATTAACTGATAAAGATTGGAATAGTGGACTACAGTATTAAACACCGTCAAACAATAAGTTGGTAAAGTCCCGTTGGGCTAGGGTTTTAATAGGATCACCACTGCTTTGATTCCCTAAGATAGATTATAATTTAATAAGGATGCTTTATGCGGATGCGTTAATTGTGACAGGATTAATTATGTCTAGGTCTTAGGATGATGTCCCGCCTAAGTCTTAAGAATGATATGCCGCTTCGAGATAAGTAAATCATTGACTAAAAAAACAACAGATGTGAACGGATTTAATATGGCTAATACAATTTTCTATCATTTGGCTTGTACCGCTTTTCTATCTTTTAATTCTTCTTTTGTGTTTATTGTGTATTGAATTGGTATTTGTTTCCACCAAAAACCTGTGCCAGTCTCTCAGGCTGAAAACCCCCTATCATTAGACAACGTACATAGCATAGGTTTAACCAGTAAATAGACTAATTAAAATACTGATAGAATATAGGATTAATGTTCCACTCTTTGTGTTCGACACCCTACTTACTGCAAACTCTATCTTGACCGGGTGCACTGCTCGTTAAAATATTATTTTAGATTTGTCGGCTAAATATAAATTAAAACTTTGATAAATCAAATATTTGACCTACCGACAGCCATATAGGGTTTTTTTGGGCCCATTGTTCGGGGAAGTAAAATAATTAACACCTTATTCTATTTCTAACCATTAATTAATTAGTTTAGTGTAATCTAATTATTTAAATTCTATTTGTATTTATTCGCATTGTGTGTTTTCAATTGTTTATTTAAATTCTTGCGTTTAATTGCTTTTAAACAGTATTATGTTCTAACTGATCACCTGATACGCCGTATCCACCAGTTGGATACGATGTATCAAACCTTCTGCTCAAGACAACGTATTGAGTTTTTACTGTCTAAACAGCGTATCTGTTTTCCAAACAAGATGGCGGCGTATTCAGTTAAACTCTATATGGCGTACCGATATTCAACAGACATATACGGCGTATTCAAACTAATTTAATACGGCGTATCTGTCATCTGATACAATAACAGTAATAATTTTTGTTTTTGATTTCCTATTTTGTGTGTTCCCTTCTCCAAGGGCACATCCTAATGATTATTTGTGCTTAATTGCAGGAAACCAATGACAAAGAAACCACAATGACAGAACAAAACAACTACATCACCGCTACCCGAAAGAATTTTGTCTCTAATGACAACGAAGGAAGAATGTCGAGAAGAGATATGTATCATTGGAAATACAAGGACATTCTTGTGATGATACACAATGTTACTTTTTATGGGATATGATGGGGGGAAAACGCTTACGAATACATCAATAAATTTCTCGAAATTGTTGAGCCGATCAAAATCAATGGGTTGACTCAAGACCGATTCAGGCTTAGTATTTTCCCTGTTTCACTTACAGGAGCTGCATATGAATGGTTTACAAAGGAGTGTATAGGCTCAATCACTACTTGGGATGACATGCTTGAAAAGTTCATCCTAAAATTCCACCATCTTTCTAATCACAGTGAAGAAGAAACCGAGAAGGATAACAACCCCAATGAAACGGACAATGTTCCCAAAATCTTTAGGATAGAAGGAAACTTATTTGACTTTGAAACACCTTGTGCGAGCCATACGACGACTTTCACTGCATCCTAAATATCGACACCGATCTATTCACTTATGATATCTAAAACTGTTATCCCACTAGTTTAATCCATTACACAACAATAATCTATACCAATATGCTAGAAAATAAGAAATCTTAGAGAGAGAAAGTAGAGAGAGAAACAAGAAAGGAAGATTAGCTTAGAGAGAGTTTGGAGGATTACAAGTGAAATGAAATGTAACCAACACCCTTCACCAAGTGTGGTGAAGGGATATTTATACCCTAGCCTTCTAGTTGGCTCATGGGCTTTCTTAACGGGCCGGGCTTGGCTAAACTTGGGCTTTGAGCCCGAAACACGGACAATATTAGATTACAATCCAAGCCCGTTGAACCCGACTAGCCTATTACAATACAAGACCTAGTTTGACTTTCTTAGACCGATAACATTCTTGTTTGACTTAATATAATTAAGGCTAACAATCTCCCCCAATGTTGAGGTCTCTTTCTTCAAACTCCTCTGTACCACCGATGACATCGAAGATATGACGTTTGACGTTTATGCTTTGCCTTGTTATGGTCTTGTCTTGTTTGTAATGGCTTTGTTCATCCATGCTTTGTGATCTTGATTTTGAGCCTTTATCTTTTGACTTTGAATTCTTGAGATCGTTATCTTGCATCATCTCCTTGACTTGAATCATCTTGATTTGACTTCCTTGATCAACTTGTGCTCTTGACCAACATGCTCATACTTGTTACATTCTTGTTTGACATATGATTATAAGTCTAACAATCTCCCCAATTGATGATTCTTTATTTAACTTTGAGGCTCTTTGATGGTGGGGAAGATTAGAATCAACTATCTTGACGTTGAATGATTGACTTTGAAAGCTTGAGTATGAGCATGTGGTTTATGAATCCGACTTCGCTGGAATGAGGCTGCAACACCGTCGTCTTATCCTGAAATAAAACAGTTAGCAATAAAAGATGAATTTGGCTTTGTCATTCATCTTGAGTTCGGTTGCATTAACCTCCGGTTTCCCATTTTATAGTATAAATACTATACCTGTGATCAGGTAGATTCAAAGAATCTCCTTGACAGGGTTTCCAGCTCAAAGTGTAGGATCTTCTAACACAGATGTATTAGATTCACCATGCTTGCTAGTTCTCATTACCGGAACGTCTCAAAGCAGACAACACATAAGAGTGAATCAGATAGTTACTATCTTTCTGATTAAGTCGTCAATTCATTTACTGGACCAACATTGATATCCAGTTATCACAAGCTCGATTCATATAGAATCTTGCAAGTCACCTACCAAGAGCTTGTTTGATGTTGGCTCAAGCAGGATTTCCATCTTCACTGTGAATACTTAAGTATCACTCAGATGTTCTGGCAAGATCTCAAGGATAATGCGTAGTAGACTCTTGTTACAGCTTGTGAACTTTATGGTGTTTAACAGTTGTTATTTTTTGACATTGTGTCCTAATGAGATTTATAATTTGATCTCTTCTTGGCTCTAGACTCGATTTGTGCACTTTTGGTTTTAGTAATCGGAGGCTGGAGCAGACTGCACCTATTCAATATCAACAATCTCGGAGTGAGATGTCAATAGATAACGTATGTATATCTCCGTTGAAAAAGAGTACAAGTTTCTTATTTTGAGAGAAGAAAACCCTAATGGCTGGGAAGGGTTGTTGTGCATTGCATCACTGGGTCCATGATGTCGTCTTCAATATCAACAATCATCTTGTGTGATTTTGATAGATTATGTATTGACCCGGTTTCTGCCTAAGGTGTAAGGAGGGCTTCTTTCTTTTCACCCTTTATCCATACATTTCTTTTTCATTCTTCAACCCCTTCAATGCTTACCAAGACGTCATTACTAACACCTTGTTGTGATTGTTCCAGTGTTAGCTCAATCTTAGTCTGCATTCTTCCCTTATACACATTCTTCTCTATTCATACCTAAGGACTGCTATTTCTAACTATGGAGTGTCCTTGGGTAGATCCCTCCGGTTTTGGTTGGATCGTAGGAATTATACCTAACCTAATCACCTTATGACTTCAGAATCGTCGTAAATTAATAGGTTGTTGGGTTTATAGAGATCGAACCATAAAACCATTTTTTGACATTGTTATTTTCAAATACTCCCCCAACACATGTGCTCAGCGATTCGAAAATTGTTTAGGACATGAAGGATAAGCGTTGACACAGAAAAAGTCTTAAAGATCACATTCGTCTATAGCATATTTTAATCATATTTTCTCCCCTTATTTTAAATAATAAAACACTTAGTATTTAAAATACCAATTGATTAAAGTTTGACATGAAAATTCCATGGGGAGAAAAATTATACACGATATAGGCATGAATTCTGATTCTTGATTGAGCTTTCCCTTCACAGTATATGTGGGTTGATAACCAATATTTTATTAAACTTGGACTTTGGAATGAAAAAATTGATATGACACCACAAAATGTTAAAAGACGGTGTGAGATGCATTAGTGAAAGTGTTATTATTAATATTGTCATTTAAGTTTCACATTTTAATTTCACATTAATGTGTTTGGATACATAAAATTAACATTTATGAGATGCATCCGACACATTAATGAGGCCTTTGTTTTAAAAAGCTCCCCACTGAAAATTGATTCACATAAATTGACATTCCGCCGTACTACAATTCTTTGAAAAATTTATTCGAGTTAAGGGTGTGTTTTGGGACACACAATTTTTAACAAATACCACATTTTATGGAATAATACCACAAATTATATTTGTAGACAATTTGCATGAATTTCTGTTTGAAAATTGTGTTTAACGATTTTAAAAACATGATAGAAGACTTCTCTTCTATTTTAGAGTAAGCGCACTGAAGCGTACACTTCCCTGTGACATTCGAGACCGAGTTATGCACTGAAATGTACATAAGTCATAGAGAAAAATTTAGAAATGACATGTTTTGAAAGCATTTAAAACTCCTGTTCGAACTTCATTTACACGCCCGTGTCGATGTTAATCAACATTTCTAGGTACGTAAATGTTATCGATTCCAAGAGACATGTCGAGAAGATTCTTTTTGGTATTTTTGAAAAGAATTTTATTTTTTATTTTTTTATTTTTAGGTTTTATATTTTGCTATTTTCTTTTTCAAATTTTTATAAATCAAAAATAAAAAGAGAATAAAAATATGTACAAATTAAAGTTTCCATTAGCAGTGACAGTTGTAGCTAGAGTTGAAGTGGATGAAGTTGAATCAGGTTGTTGTTGACGTTTATTTGATGCATCAGTAGTAGTGACAGCGGAAGACTTTAAAACAACTTGATTTTCTCCATTGAAATATTCGTCGAACAAAGGACCGAATAGTACATCCAGCTTATTTGACGTTGTTTTATGTCTCAACTGCTTGATGAACTTCTGTTGACATTGTGGTGCGAGGCTTGAATCGTTTTGTTCAAACGTCATTTTTCTGTATCATCATCTGTGAATCCACTTTGATAATGGTTTTTGAGATATCATCCTTTTCAGCAACCATACTCTCAGATTTTCCTTGTTGACATTACATAAGGTACCTGCACTTAAATCAAGACTTTGTTCCTTCTGAACATTGATTGATGTACCTGCACTTACATCCAGAGTTTGTTTGCATTCATGAATATGAGGGATATCTACATTTGAACCATGTGGGGGTTCACTGTCAACCTTGCTTGTGCAAGAGTCGAATAACTTTCCTGTAGGAATCCACCTAAGACCAACAGATTTGAAAATTCTACCCGTGGGTTTCCACCTAAGATCAGATCTAGGAGATGTTTTCTCATACACAGCGGAAGTCTTATTAGGAGAAAACCTATGTCCTATAAAGATCTGTCTACCAGGTTTCTGAGTATGACTCTTTTGATCTACGGTTTTGTTATTGTTTGTGGTCTTATTAGATTGAATCTTAGCACGTGAATTTACTTCCTTCAGGAGTTTTGTTATACAAGCATCATGATTTGCATTAAAGACACACTTATGACATGTAGAACAAACAAAGTTTTTGGAATCTAAAAAAGAACTAGAACTCTTAGAGTGATCTGCTTTGGGCACAGCCGTTATCGTAACGCGACTACTCTTAGATACAGGCAAACTCCTAGATGTTTGATTGTTGCTCCTAGGGTTTAGTTTGCTAATACATCAATAGTGGTTTGATTCTGTCGAGAGAAGTAGGCACACTAGTTGTTGAGTTCCTATCTCTTTCTTGTATCTTTTTCTTAGCACATCTAGATAGTGATTATGAACCATGTCATTTGAACTAATTCTTTGAAATGTTCTTTAGAACTATTCCTAGTCATGAGCTAGATGCAATCATGTGATCAGGTTTTGCAAAGGTGGATTCTGTTTTCTTAGGCAAATAATGTTGAGTGACTGGTTTTGACAAATTCTTGTTCACATCAACTTGGGAGGCAAACCGTTGTTTTGACATTTGAGCCCTTGCAGATTTAAACGCATTCGGTTGTCTAACAACTGATTGGTTTCTTAGTGATGGTAACACCGGTTTCCCCAAGACTGATGTTTTATCAAACTTAGTATCTACACTATTTCCTTTTAACTTCCTTAAGTCATTTTTAAAGTAGCAATTTCAAAAACCTTTTCCTGAATCTTGAGCTTTTAATTTCAGCTTATTAGCAATCAAAAGATGTTGTCTAGTTCTGTAAGTCTTAGATCTGTGATTTTAATAGATATACAAATCTTTGTATGCTGTTTCAAGTCACATTTTTCTCTTACGTAAATGTGCCACATATGTTTCTAATTTGATGTTCATTGTTTCAAGTACATCAATTTCCTTTTTAATCTTGGCTTTATTACTTGTTTCATTCAAAATTTGACCATGTTGCCTGATTTTAAAGATGATTTGATATTTAAGTTTCTAGGAGAGCAATGTAATGTGCTTCATTCTTGAAAAATCTTTTTGAAATTGGGCAACTGTCTTTTGAGCAAAAATATTTTCAGACTCGAGTGATTGTTTTGAGTATTCAGTTGTCTGGTTATCAGGTGATGAATCAAGCATATGACTTTTAACTTGACATGTTTCAGGATACTGGTCAACCCTACCTTCAACAATGATTTCAGGTTGCTCAGTATGCTGTTGTCCTATAGCAAAGATATTGCATTCAGCAGTCAATTGTACCTCAGCCATTGGCTCTTCGTCATAAATGGGTCTGATATCTGCATCATCAGCATCTGTATCATTCCCTGACCTGCTGCTGTCATCTTGCACTGTTGAGTCTGTCCTAATGCTTTCTGTGTCAACCAAATCAGCATCCAATGCTTTACCCGTATCAATCTTACTCTCTTGTGTCTGCATCTGTCTTTTATTCACCCTTTTTTCATACTGTCTTTGATGACGTGTTCTTTCAGCAACAAACTTCTTAACATTACCCAAGTGTTGGAGTAGTGTATCTCTGAAGTGTTGAACCTCGAGTTCAGTGTATTCAACAAAGTACGTGTCTGTCATTTGACTGTCATAATCTAATGTAAACTTTGAATTGATGAACTTCTGATCTGGTTGGTTTACCCACCCAACAGGATGCCATGGATCCTCTTTGTTGTGAAATTCATCTTTGTCAAGTTGCTTTTGTAGTGATCTATCGTTTAAGGAGGCATTTGTACTTGTGAAAGTATCATCATCTTGACCAAAGAGTGACATGAATGCCCGTTTGAATCCATGTTCGATGCAAAGGTGCCTTTTAAGTCTTCTTTTGAAAGAACTTGAAGGTGTGAATGAAGAGATCGAAAATATGCCATGCATCTTTCTTTTGCTTTTGACATCTTGTATTTGATTGCATGCACATCTTTTGTTTTCAGAATTCATAGACTGCATTTCCTTTACTATTTGTTGGATGCAGTCTGGTGAATTACTGTTTTTTTTCTTTTTTTCTCAGAACAAGTGTTTTGTATGACAACTAAATCAACTTTCAATGAATCAAACATTTTTCAATGCTTGAATTGGATGTGAATGATCTTCTTGTGTTTGTATCAATTCTTTTGTTTCAACAATTGTGGAGTTCGTTGTTGATGAAGAATTAACTCAAGCATGTATTTCCTGAGGGAATCCATGTTAAAGATCATTGCATCGTAAAATGATTGAGCATCATATCTTGTATAATTCTGCATACGCTCTTCGAATTCTGAATGGTAAAGAATTTTTCAAACTTGTTCTGAGATCAGTCAAAGTAGTTGTGCAATCAGTCCTAGAAAGTATATCTTTAGTAAGATGTTGTTCTAGTAAATCCAAGTCTTGAGAGAACGTTCTCTTGAAGATAGGCATCGTGCCATAATCTTGTAAAGTTTCTGAGAGAAACTTTAAATAGAGACTGATTTCTTTAGATAGTGCATGCATCTACTTCTTGAAAGTTGTGTCTTCTCTGATGTTAGAATTTGTGTGTGTGTGTGTGTGAATGTGACATTCTGAAGAACACTTGATGTTTGAGTTTGCAAATTGGTATTTGAATTTGACATTATGAATGATGTTGTTGTAAATGGATATCGGATCTTAAGTGTTATGAAGTGATTGATTGTGGTTTAAATGAATTAACGTTTCACTGGCGCTCGCGCTCGCGTAAAATCTTTTATTAAAACCGAGAAAAGAATCGTATCTTTCGCAGGATTTTACAAAATCAAGAAGAAAACCAGCATTGAACCGGATTTAATATGGCTAATACAGTTTTCTATCATTTGGCTTGTACCGCTTTTCTATCTTTTAATCTTCTTCTTTTGTGTTTATTGTGTATTGAATTGGTATTTGTTTCTACCAAACCTGTGCCAGTCTCTCAGTCTGAAAACCCCCATATCATTAGACAACGTACATAGCATAGGTTTAACCAGTAAATAGACTAATTAAAATACTGATAGAATATAGGATTAATGTTCCACTCTTTATGTTCGACACCCTACTTACCGCAAACTCCATCTTGACTGGGTGCACTGCTCGTTAAAATATTGTTTTAGGTTTGTCGGCTAAATATAAATTTAAAACTTGATAATCAAATAATTGACCTTACACGACAGCACATCGGGTTTTTGGCGCCATTGTCGGGGAGTGAAATAATTAAACCTTATTCTATTTCTAACCAGTAATTAATTAGTTTAGTGTAATCTAATTATTTAAATTCTATTTGTATTTATTCGCATTGTGTGTTTTCAATTGTTTATTTAAATTCTCGCGTTTAATTGTTTTTAAACAATATTCTGTTCAGACTGATCACCTGATACGCCGTATCCACCAGTTAAATACGATGTATCAAACCTTCTGATCAAGACAACGTATTGAGTTTTTACTGTCTAAACGGCGTATCTATTTTCCAAACAATACGGCGTATTCAGTTAAACTCTGTACGGCGTACTGATATTCAACAGACCTATACAGAGTATTCAAACTAATTTAATATGACGTATATGTCATCTGATACAGTAACAGTAATAATTTTCGTTTTTGATTTCCTGTTCTATGTGTTCCCTTTTCTAAGGGCACATCCTACTGATTATTTGTGCTTAATTGTAGGAAACCGTTGACAAAGAAACCACAATGGCGGAAAAAAAACGACTACATCACCGGTACCCGAAAGAATTTTGTCTCTAATGACAACGAAGGAAGAATGGCCGAGAAATGTATCGTTGAAATACAAGGAACATTCTTAGTGAAGATACACAATGATACTTTTTATGGGAATGATAGGGAAAACACATACAAACACATTAATAAATTTCTCAAAATTGTTGAGCCGATCAAAATCAATGGGTTGACTCAAGACCGATTCAGGCTTAGTATTTTCCCTGATTCACTCGCAGGAGCTGCATATGAATGGTTTACAAAGGAGTGTATAGGCTCAATCACTACTTGGGATGACATGCTTGAAAAGTTCATCCTAAAATTCCACCATCTTTCTAATCACAATAAAGAAGAAACCAAGAAGGATGACAACCCCAACGAAACGGACAACGTTCCTAAAATCTTTAGGAAAGAAGGAAACTTATTTGACTTTGAAACACCCTTGTGCGAGGCATACCATGAATTCAACTGCCTCCTAAATATCGACACCGATCTGTTCACTTATGATATCCAAAACCTCAAAACTTACGATGAATATGAACGAGATATGAATAATAACAAAGCAAAAGGTGCTAAAGAATTGTGGTAAGAAAATGGGGGTACCATACCAACTATGTGATCATATATGTGAACCATACCTCTTTAAGAATGGAAAACTAAGTGGCCCACATGTACTTCTGATATTGATGGTTTCTGTAATGGTGGGGAACTACCAGGAATGGTTCGAGTAGGAAGCATGACCTATTTTCAAGATTACAGGTGGTATGATGAACTAGCTGATGGTAAACTAAAGGATGAAACCTTAGCACTTAAGGCTAAAATAGAAGGATCATGGGGAGACACGACTCCCGGGGTGGTAAAGTTCTGCAGATGGTTGAAGAGCTGCTTTGAAAACTTCCACGAGCTAGAATATAAAGTACTGGTAAAACTACAAGAGTGATGGTGGAAGGTGAATGCTCACGAGATCGCTCCATTTACTCGTATGGAAAATTTCAGACGAGGACCATATGCGAATATAAAAACTGAATGGGCAAGCAATCCTTATCTTGACATCAACCGTACATTTGGAAGGGATTATGAAGCAAGCAACACGGGTTGTACTCAAGAAAATTAAGAACATAAGGGTGACCCAATTCCTGAACCATCAAACTGCAAGGTCAGGAGATTCGAGATGATGAACAATCACTAAAGGCTTATAGAAAGGTAGTCGCGAAGCTGAAATTTGACTTTTTTCTTCTGTTTCATCTCCAAATCCGAGCGATAGAGTCAAGCGACTCTGTGCTTGGGGCATTAAAGTTCTCATACATCTGCTTCAGAAGTGTCTTTTGTGTCTTCTTTGTGGCATCATTGCCACCAAATCTTGTTTGTATGGCTTCAAACAAAGTCTTGGCATCCTTGTATTGATTAAAAGTCAATTGATGTTCATTTGGAAGTGCCATTAGCAACATACTTCTGGCTTTTACATCATTCTTCTTTTGGACCTTCTCTTCAGTAGTAACAGGACCTGGTATTGTTAAAGTAGAGGTACCATCTGCATTTGTTGTTGTTCGTGCTACAGGATTGAAGGAATTGCCATTTTCTATGATATCCCATAGAGCATAGTCTTGAATTTGAAAGTACTGCTCTATTATGAGTCTCCACATCTCATAGTCACCCTGTTTTAGAAGGGGTAACTTTGCCACAACATTGTTTTGGACTATTTCTAGATCCATCTCTTTGTATGAATAAAGAGTTCTTCTTGATCAAGGTTTCAGAACACAAGCTCTGATACCACTTGTTGATCCCTTTTTAACAGATCTTTGATTAGCTTGTTAAAGCTTTAGTTGTCTTAGATAGATCTAAAACAACTATGATAGAAACCTTGAGTAATATATAAAGATTATGCGGAATCTAATCTTTATACACCAGAAGAACAATAAAGCAATGTAATAGTAACACAAGATCTTTCTCTTAACTCACAATATATTGAATGATTCACAAAACAACTATATGTTTTGCCTAGCTATGACTTTTCTATTTAGATTCTAGCTTATTAGGTTATGGATTAATGTTATTTAAGTTTGTTTTAAGCTGTTTATAATCTGGTTTTAAGGTTTCACTCACTAGTTTTTAAATCACAAGCTCTTTTCAAAACAGTCATTATATATATGAGTGTTTGGATCAGCTTTGTTTGACCTCTTAAAGTTAAAGCTTCTTGGTAATTTTTTTTCTTTGGTTAGCTTGATTATCTTATTTGATTAAGATATGAGTTGGTTTGTACTGTCAATTTAAGCCCATAATCATTTTAAGGCTTATTTTTCTTGTTCTAGCACCAGGGGATTTTTCCCTTTGATTTTGCTTGTGAAAATTTGAACCAAGCCATCCAAGGCTTGGTTTGTGTTTGCATTGTGTCAAGACACACTCATTTATAGTGTTTAATGCAGGATTACCCCTAGAGGTAACCTGCAATTATGTTTTGCCTTTTAGCCTAATAAACATGCAGTAGTAACTTCAGTTACTACTACCTTCCTTTTTACTTATGATTTAGCTAGATTGAATTAGTTTTAGGTTTTAAGATTGAGTAGGATCTTAGTATAGATATAGGTCTAGTAAATTTAAGATTTAAATTTCAATTTGTAGCTTATTTCATAAGGTACATTTAGCTTTTAATTTCATCAAAAACTTGAAAAAGACCAAAAACAGTAGTAAACTAATTAGTTTTTAAAATTTTGATTTTTAGCTTTATGTGTTTGTTTTTATGATCTATATTAGTAGTTAATAAGTTGTTTGATAAGTTTGTAAGAGCTCAGCTTATGTTAAAGCTTATTGCTCTTTTTAGCCTTTCTTAATTTTAAGTTTTTTTGAGTTGCTTTCTGAGTTTGTATTTTGATCATAAAATTTAGGTAGCTTATAGTGTTTCTATGTTAAGTAGTTTTGTAAGTTTAGCTTATGCATATCATAAGCTGTCTAGAACAGCTTTTGGAAAAGGATTTGAGCTTAAATTGAGCATTGTGCAAGCTTTTTAGTCCAATCTAGCTTTTTGAGCTTCAAAACCCCACTTTTTGTGGTCAGAAGCTTCAAAAGCTCTTAGAGAGCTTATTTTTAAGTTTCAGCCTAAGCTTCTTTTATTAAAAGTGTTCAAAAACTTGTCTTTAACAGCTTTAAGCTCTTGGTTTTCAAAAATAAAAAAAAAGGTGCAAAAAGGGGTGTTGCCAGACCTTGAACCCGTGATCTTCCACTCAAATGCCCAACGTGTTAACCAACTTGCTTCAATAGCTCATCCATCATCCCTTCCTTTCTTATAATATTTGTACTTGTTTTTCTTTTCCTTTTTCTTAATAAGCCGCAGCTTAAAGTAGCTAATTAGGAGCTTATTTGTTTAGCTAGTGGAGTTTTCTTATTTTTCACTTAAACTTTGTTGCATTTTGGAATTTTCTTAAATTTTTCGTATTTTTCCATTAAGTAGATTATTTTTAATCATATTTCCAAGGATTTAATTTTTGAAAAATCATAAAAAATAGAAAAAAATTCAAAAATATAGTTTTTAGTTTTATAAAAATTACTTTTAGGTTTCCATTCATAAAAATCATTTTTACACCTTTTAGATTTTAATTTTAATTTTTGAGCTTTTAATATTAATCTTAAAAATAGAATTTTAATTTTTAAAATAGTTAAAAATAGTTTTCTGAGTTTTTATGTTATTTTAGACTTTTCCAAGTTTAAAAATCATTTTTCTTAATTTTTAGGACTTAATTTGCTATTTTTTAGGATTTAATTATATTAAAATAGTTTTTAATTCATAATAAATTCAAAAATTATCAAAAAAATACTTTTCTTTTTCTTAAAATTTTATGTAGTCTTATTTTTAGGTTTAGAAATTTAGTTTGCATATTTTGGGTTTAATTTCGTCTTATTTGCTTATTTGTCGCATTTTATTCGTTCCGGTTAATTGTTTAAGTGCTTAATTGCTTTTGTTTTCTCATTTTACTTGTTACTTTAATTTAGTAGCTATAGATAAACAAAAATATATTTTCTCTCATTCAAATCATAATCCAAGCTAAAGCGTGGTTTCAATTTCACAAGTCGTTGGGGAAACGACCCGGGAAAGCATATTTCTCGGTTAAGATACGTATTATATTATATTATATATTTTTTGAAGAGTTTCCTTTTCACCTTTGTCCTCAAGGGTAAATTGGTAAATTTTCCATAGTATTTTATATATATTTTAACGCGTATCAAAGGTCTTGTCAAAGGGCTACCCAAGTTGAAGTATACTAAAGATCATTTGTGTTCAGCATGTAAAATGGGAAAAAGCCAGAAGGAATCCTATCCACATAAGCCTGAACCAAGTATAAATGAGAAACTTCAAATGCTGCATATGGATTTGTATGGACCGATGCGGGTAGAAAGTATAAACAAGAAAAGATATATTCTTGTCATCGTTGATGATTATTCTCGTTTTACTTGGGTGAAGTTTTTGAAACGAAAGATGAAGCTCAAGAAATTATCATTAAATTTTTGAAGCAAGCTCAAGTCAGTCTGAAGGCTACAGTAAGATATCTTCGTACCGACAAAATTATACGGAAGATGTTGGAATTACTCATCATACATCCACTGCACGTATTCCACAACAAAACGGTATATTTGAAAGGCGTAACCGCACGTTGGTAGAGGCTGCAAGGACCATGCTTATTTTCTTTAAATCTCTCATTAATTTCTATTGGGCTGAGCTGTTGCCTACTGGCATGTTATACTCTAAAACCGCTTCCCTAATCCATACCCGTTACAATAAGACTCCATATGAACTGCTCAGAGATCGCAAACCAAAACTCAAGTATCTTCACATTTTTGGTGCTCTATATTATCCAACAAATGATTTTGAGGATATTAGAAAACTTCAGCTTAAAGCAGATATTGGAATCTTCATCAGTTCACCATCCAAGAAGGCGTACCGGATCTACAACAAAAGGACCAGACAAATAATGGAAACAATGAACGTACAATTTGATGAACTTACTCATATGGCTTCTTAACTAATCGGTTCAGGACCAGATCTTCATAGTTTAACTTTTGGACACATTAGTTCAGGACTCGTGCTTAAAAAGGCCGCGTCAACATCAGCTAAAACTCCTACAAAGAATGACTGGGATTTGCTGTTTCAACCAATGTTTGATGAATACTTCATGAATCCAAGTGCTGCATCTAACCCTATTTCCGCTGCGACTCTACCTCCACCAGATACCGCCAGGGCGTCTTTTTCTTCTTCTTCTACTTCTATTGACAAAGATGCTCCCTCTCCAAGTACTTCACCAAACAATGAAGCAACAAACTCACCACTTAATTCTATAAATGTTGAACCAAATGAAGAAGTTGTAGAGTTTGATAGTGACACATTTACCAATCTATTTTCTCCTCTAGACACCAGCTCAGATGAGTCATTTTTAAGGATTGTCGACACTTCAAACATGCACACTTTCCAACAACCTTCAATTTACATAAAAAGATGGACAAAAGATCATCCGTTAGTTACAATCATCAGCGATCAATCAAAACATGTTTCTACAAGACGTCAACTTTCTACTGATGCTTTATGGTGTTATTTCCGTGCGTTCTTAGCTAAAGAAGAGCCAAAGAATTATAAAGAAGCAATGGAAGAATCTTGTTGATTCGAAGCCATGCAAGAGGAAATCCAAGAATTTGAGTGGCTTAAAGTATGGGAATTAGTACCAAGATCAGACAGAGCTATGATCATCAGCCTAAAGTGGATCTTTAAAGTGAAACTTGATGAATATAGTGGTGTGCTGAAGAATAAGGACGGTTAGTTGCAAAAGGTTATCGTTAGGAAGAGGGGATCGACTTTGAAGAATCGTTTGCACCTGTCGCTCACATTGAAGCTATCAGAATACACACAAGAATATGGTACTATTTCAGATGGATGTGAAGGTGCCATTTTTGAATAGGATTCTGAAAGAAAAGGTGTACGAGAGTCAACCAGAAGGGTTTGTCAATCAAAATCATCCAAATCATGTATTTCGGTTGATTAAAGCAGTTTATGGTTTGAAACAAGCTCCTCGCGCATGGTACGACATGCTCTCCAAATTCCTTCTCAGCCAAAATTTGTCAAAGGTATAGTCGATCCGACGTTTGTTACTCGAAAGGAAGGAAATGATCTCATACTGGAACAAATTTATGTTGACGACATAATTTTTGCTTCCAATAATCCAATCTTTTGTGATAAATTTGCAAAACTAATGAGCAAACATTTTAAGATGTCAATGATGGGACAAATATTATTTTTTACTTCAAATTTCTCAAAGTCCCAAAGGCATCTTCACTAATCAATCTAAATATGCTCTTGAAATGCTCAAAAAGTATGGTTTGGACCAATGTGATGCTATTGACATCCCCTTGGTGGGACAGTCGAAACTAGATGAGGATCCAAACATGACTCCTGTTGACCCTACTCATTATCGAGGAATAGTCGGATCCCTTATGTTCCTCATAGCCAGTCGCCCTGACCTAGTGTTTGCCGTTTGCATGTATGCCCGATACCAGGAAAAGCCTACCGAAACGTACTTAACTACGGTTAAACAAGTCTTTCGGTACCTAACAGGAACCATTAATATAGGTGTATGGTATCCGAGGGACACCAGTTTTAATCTAACAACTTTTACAGACGCTGACCATGTAGGTTGCCAAGATTCAAGGAAAAGTACATCGGGTATTGCACAATTTTTAGGTGAAAAGGTAGTAAGCTGGTCGTCTAAGAAGCAAAAGTGTATTGCGATATCTACAACTAAAGCTGAATATATCTCCCTGTCCGGTTGCTGTTCATAGGTCCTATGGATGCGATCTCAGTTAACTAACTACAGATTTGATTTTAACAAGATTCCTTTGTACTCCGACTCCCAGAGCGCCATTGACTTATCTTGCAACATTGTGCAACATTCCAGGACGAAACACATCGCTGTTCGCTACCACTTTATCAAAGAGCAAGTTGAAAACGGGGTTGTTGAGCTCTACTTTGTAAGACCGTATTATCATACGTGGAGGATTATCTTTACTTAAGCACTCGCGGAGAGAATGCTTTCGAGTTCCTGATCCAAACGCTCGGAATTGCAATTGAGGCATCACCGGAAGAGCTGGAACAGTCTTCGCAGAGTTAGACGAAGAGTAGTTAGTAATTACTAAAATAGTCTCGGGTCAACTCCAATAAATCATTAAGTAGCTCGTAGTATTTATTTGAGAAACTAGCTAAGCTAACAGAGGGTCAACAATTATAATACCCTTATGTTGACAGGAAATGTTGGGTTTAAATCCGCCTCTCCATGCATTGGAGAAGGGTGGTTGGTCATTTTTACAACCTATTTATTTCTATCACTAGTGTTCTAACCCAATCTTTCTCTCTCTAGAATTCCTTCTTTGTCATAAGTGAATTGTATGTTGATAATTAAATTGATATCAGTCGCCATGGGATGATATCATGAGTTTGTGTGCGTTTTCATCTTATTTTTTAATAGTTATTTTGGTCTTTTGGTCTCGTGGTTTTTCAAAATCAAACCTGGATTTTTGTGTTTAAAAGTGTTAAAGTTTATTTTTTTAAGCAAGATCTAGGCCTAAGATAACTAGTTGTACAAGAAAAATTAAGGTAAAACGTCAAAAGGGTGTATTTTTGGTGATTTTTGTTAAAAAAGTACGTATTTTGTTTGAAGCTAACAAATATGTTACTTTGTTTGGATGCTAAGCGAACTATGCAGGGTTGAAGCTATGAAGCTAGCGAAATATGTTTCATGTAAAACATGTATGCAAAATATGTTAGCATGCGAAATATGAAAGGTTGAGTTCAAGTGATTTATGTCATTTCTAAGAAACGAAACTGTGCTTAATTTTTCTTAGGTCAAGCGAAATATGTTTTTAAGCGAAACATGCATGCGATTTATGTTAGCAAGCGATTTATGACAGGTTGTTAGTTCAAGCGAAATACGTAATTGTGTAAAACAAAACTCTGTCTAATTTTCATAAATCAAGCGAAACATTACATTGTCATATTCATTGAGAAACATTATAGTGACATATTCCTTGAGAAACATTACAGTGACATGTTCTTTGAGAAACATTAATGTGACATATTCCTTGAGAAACATTACAGTGACATATTCCTTGAGAAACATTACGGTGTCATATTCCTTGAGAAATATTACATTAATCCAAAAAGATTTTATTTTTCTACGGTTTGTCTTACTTTGTAAAATCCCGTAAAATACTTGGATTTCTCGGTTTTAGTGAAGATTTATAAAATCCCGTGGAACGATAATTTTAATCACCTTTAACAACAACTCTTTAACACAATCCTCCTTTATCATTGTTCGATCAAGTTCTTATCTTTCTACAATCACTTCAAGATGTCTACCTTAGCTGGATTTATGATTGTTGCCAGTGCTGACAACCGTCCACCTATGCTTGATAAACCACAATATGAGTCTTGAAAAAGTTGTATGCAAGTCTACATTCAAGGTAAGGATAATGGACAGATAATACTTAACTCAGTTGAAAACGGTCCCCTTGTCTGTCCTATTGTTGCACTTGAGAATGACACTGTTAGACCCAAGACTTATGAAGAATTATTGACAAAGAAAAGCTTCAAGCAGATTGTGATCTCAAGGCTACCAACATTGTTCTTCAAGGTCTTCCACCAGATGTATATGCTCTTGTTAATCATCACAGAGTTTCCAAAGACATATGGGATATAGTTAAGCTGCTTATGCAAGGCACATGATTATCAAAGCAAGAACGTGAGTATAAGCTGTATGAAGAGTTTGATAATTTCTCTTACCTAAAAGGTGAAACACTACATCAGTATTACTTATGGTTTGCTCAATTTATCAATGATATGAACATCATTCAAATGACCAAGCAACCAGTTTAAGTGAATACTAAGTTTCTGAATAGCCTTCCACCATAGTAGGGTAAATTTGTTATTGGTGTTAAGTTAGCTAGATATTTGCATATGTTGAACTATGATCAACTATATGCATATCTTGAACAACATGAGGTACATGCTAATTAAACCCACTTAATGCGTGAAAGATTTCCAAATCCATTTGCCTTAGTTTCCAACTATAATCAACAACCATCCTACTTCAACAACTATCATTCTCAGTACACAACTCCTCAGTATCAACAACAATTTTCACCTCCTACTCAACATATGTACTCTTTTCCACCACAGTTAAACCCTTATGGAGCACCTCATCATCCAAAATAATACCCAACTACATATCCAACTAACCTTAGCCACACTCAACCCTTTGTTACTCAAATTGCATTTCCACCTCTGACAATTCCACAACATCCTCAAGATGAGTTTCCCCAACTAGACTCAGGTCTTGCTGTTCCAACATTCCTTCCTGGTGATGACCAAATTGCTTGTATGAATAAAGCAATGGCATTCTTATCAGCTGTGTTTACACCACGTTATCCCTCAACCAATAATCAACTCAGATCTTCTTCTAATCTAAAAAATCAAGCCACTATTCAAGGTCACCATTCAACAAGTTAAAGGAAGACAAGGTCAGAATATTGTCGGTTTAGGTTCACAAGGGAATACTTCAAGTTCAAAGGGAAACACATCAGGTCAAGCAAAGGTTCTCAAGTGTTATAATTATCAAGGTGAAGGGCATATGGCTAGATAGTGTACTCAGCCAAATAGAAGAAGGAATACATCATGGTTCAAGGAAAAGGTTTTGCTTGTTCAAGCACATGCTGAGGGTAAAGAATTGGATGAGGAGAAGTTAGAATTTCTCGCAAATCCTGGAGTTGTAGATGGTCAAGTTTCTTAGACAATCACATACAATGCAACTTTCCAGACTGATGATCTAGATGCTTATGATTCTGACTGTGATGCTTATCTTCTTTCTAAGGTACAATACTCTGACATTTTTCTAAATGATATGATGAATCAAAGTGTGCAAGAATTACAATATTCTGAACAACCACTTATTATCGTCTATCCAGATGATGAGATAACAAGTGATAGTAATATCATTCCTTATTCTCAATATCTGGAAAAAATGCAACAAGCGATTGTTTAAAATACTAATACTTCTGCACAACAAAATTCCATGATATTATCTATGTTTGAACAAATGTCTAATCATGTAACTAATTGGGATAAGGCTAATAATGGAAGTAAGATTGTTAATGAATCCTTAACCGCTGATCTTGATAGATATAAGGAACGAGTCAAAATTCTTGAACAAATATTTAATGTTGATTTAAGTGATCGTGAAAAGTTTATTGATTCATAAATGGATAACATGATTTGAATGAAGAATACAAAGTTTGCTGCATTTGAAACGGAGATTGATACACTTAAACAGACTCTTTCTAAACATATTAAAGAAAAAGAATCCTTATTAACAACTCTTAATGGTTTTAAAACGGAATTCAAAGAAAGAGAATCTAAATCTATAGACATAGAGATTGTTTTGGAAAACAAAAATAAAGAATTGGAAAACATTGTCTTTAAGTTGTATGAATCTAGGCAAGCTATGCACATGTTAACAAAGCCATAAGTTTTTTATGATAACATACATAAACAAGATCTTGGATATCAAAATCCCTTTTATCTAAAATGAGCTCAGCGGATTAAGCCAATCTTGTATGATGGTAATGTGCTATCTAAAACACATGATGTTCTTTTTGTGGTTGATGATGAAGAGACTTTGATTTTAGCTGAAGATAGTCGATTAAAAATGGTTGAAAAACAAAATGATCCAATCATGAAGAAAGAGAAAATTAATATTACTTTGATTATTTATTCTGAGTTAAATAATTTAGCTAAAGATTTTGGAAAACGTTTTGTCTCACAACAAGAACTGTCTGCAGAGAAAAAGTTTTGGTTATAAAGTTCTGACAAGAACTCTGAAGAACCTAGTACTTAAAATACACCTGTCAAAATTGAGGTTCAATTGAACTTCCAAAAGTAAGTTTAGTAAACAAAAGTCTTAAAAAACTTAGATTTCATCTTGCTAGTTTTGAGAAAGTGGTAAAAGTAAAAACTACACCTGATGCTATCATTGAGGGGTCGTAGGACTTTGAACGTACCAAAAAGGTTTTTCTAACTGAAATAATTCCATGGTTAAACAAGTTAAAAGAATTTTTTTCAAGAGTTTGATCAAGGTCTTCTTGATGATATCACTGAAGTACAAACTGTTTTCACCCAAATGGAAGCAGTTATGGAACAATGCTCTGTCGATAGGAAATGTTATGAAATTCAACAAAATAATTTTTGATTGAAAATGATCGACTCTTGGACAAAATCATATCTAAAGAAATTATGAATATTGTGTTGAATTCGTCTGTTATCATTTGTGATTTTGAGAAAAAGAATGAGAATTATGTGGATACATGCAATAAGTGTTTGGAACTTAAAGTTGAGCTTGTCAAAAAGAATGATGTCTATATTGAACTTTAGAAACTGTTTTCAAACCTCGAACAACATTGCATTTCTCTTGAAGTTGCCAAGCAACTAAATAAAGAAATATTTCAAAAGACAATTCAAGTGATAATCAAAATAATCTTGAAATTCAAGAATATTTTAAACAAAATAATTTGAAAGCTCAGTTACAAGCAAAGGACACTGTCATCAGCAAATTAAAGGAAACAATTCATTCATTGAGAGAAAATGCGAATCCCGCTAAAGTAAAAAAGGACATTGATGAGATTGAAAAAATAAACATTGAATTGGAGCATAGTGTGGCAAAATTGTTGTCTTAAAATGAGAAGTTACACAAAGAAAAAGAGCATTTGAAAAAGACTTACAAAGAACTTTACGATTCAATTAAACCGTCACGTGTTCATGCAAAAGAACAATGTGATTCTTTAATTGCTAATCTAAATTCTAAGTCGATGGAAAATGCAGATTTGAAAACTCAAATTCAAGAAAAGGGTTTTGTTAACGTAGCATTAAAAAATGAATTAAGGAAACTTAAATGAAAGACTGTCATTGACAATGTTGTTTCAAAACCTCATGCCACTACTATTGCTCCAGGAATGTTCAAGCTTAACTTAGAACCATTATCTCCGAAAGTCTTAAAAAACAAGGATGCACATCTAGAATATATTAAGCACTCTAGGGAACATGCGGACATTCTTGGGGAAATAGTTGAAAGCGCTAGAGAATTAAGCCCTCTAGATAGTAACTTAGACTCAGCCTGTAAGTATATTCAAAGAATTCAAGAAGTGTTAGTCTATATTAGAGATCCATGCCCTTGTCTAACAAGACCTAGTGATAAATTAGTTACTGTCACACCAAAGAACAAGGACAAGAAAGTTAGATTAGCTGACCCTGTCACATCCTCAAGCAACACTCAGAAACATGTTGATTCCCTCAATCCAAAAATTTCTAACCAACCTTTGTTGCATTCTACAGGAGTAATCGATTCTACTGGTAATAGAGGATCAAAGCCTACAAGCAATACAAAGAACAATAGGATCTCACAATCATCAAGTAGCAACAAGAACAATAGAGTAGAAGACCAATCTAGGAGCGTTAAGTGATTTGACTTTAACTATACACATATATATACTAATAATTGCTTAATACATATATATAATATATAACTAAAGTATCAAATAATAAAAAAGAGTGAAGAAAGTATTCCGTAAGGTTTTTAAGAAGGAAGATTACTTTTATCCAAAGTAAAATCCAAAACCTTCCCGAGTCGTATCCCGACGAGGCGTGAATTGAAAATCGAGGTTAAGTTCGTGATCGAGTGATTGAATAATCAATGATTTTGATTTGGGATTTTATTTCTACTAATAACATGCAAAAACAAATAAAGGCAAGCTAAAAACGAAAGCAATTAAGATTAAAACACAAAAACGATAACGGGAATTAAAACCTGAGCTTTAAAAACCTAAATTATCAAATGCAAAATTAATTTTTAAATGTCCTAAATGATTAAAAATAATTTTAGAAAAAAGAATTATATTTTTTTGACTTTTATTTAGTTTATTATGAATTAAAACTGTTTTAATCTAAAAATATTATTAAAAATATTAAACGAATTTATAAAAAACTGAAAAATTCAGGAAAAGTCATTTGAACAGTTTAGAACTTAAAAAAAATAAAAGGGTACAAACAACTTATTGAAATAAGCTGTTATTAAGCTAAAAAGGGCTAAAAGGCTTATAAGGCAAAAAGGTAATAAAAGAAATGTGGGTGGGAGTCTTAACGAAAAAGACCCAAGGGCGATTTGACAATGTGTGGTGGTGTTAAGGTGTTGGCTAGTATAAGGGGGAGGTCACAGGTTCGACCCTTGTGGCTTCCCTTTTTGTAAAACTTTTTTTTATTTTTCTTTTTTTAAAACAGCTAAATATAAGACTAAATAAGCAACTTAAAAAAAAGCAAGTTTATCTAAAAGCAACTAATAAGCCAGAAAAAGCAGTTTAAAATAAGCAGAACACAAAAAAAACTTAAAGGCTTGGATATCTAAACTGAGACTTAACAAATAAGCTCAAATAAGTTACAATCTAAACAAATAAGCATCAAACAGAGTTTAACACACCTAATAAGCAAGAGCAGACCAAAATGAGCACAATTGAACAAACAATAAGCTCAGAAAAGCAAATAAGCAAACTGAGTGGCACAATGGTAAATAATGACAGATTACTAAGCTACTTTCTAAGCTGATTTTAAGGGGCTTAATCTAAAAGCTAATGGCTGAAAAGTGAAATTATCTAAAACTTATACTACTGAGATTCTAAATTAAGCAAAAATAAGCAGATTGAACAACAGAAATAGCAAGAAAAAGCAGTTGAAATAGGCAGTTCAGACTGAAATCAATGGTTTTGGTACTTTGAGAATTTTGAAAAAGGCTAAAAAACTGAAGTGCAGGCTTAATTTAAGACACCTAAATAAGCAATAAAACCCCAAATAAGCTTAAACTTCTAAACTTTATACTACAAAGTATCTAAGTTATCAATTTAAAGGCCTAAAACAGATTTTTAAACACCTAAATCTCTGATTGAAAATTGCTTTTTAAACCAAAACTTAAGAACACAATACAACTATGACAGATTTTTGGCAAATTCTAAAACCACAAATGTAAACTTTAAACAACCACATCTAATGCATTTAACAACTCATATGAAACATGAAAAATAGCTAAACACAACCTAAAGGACAGATCCCTAAAATAAGCAGCATGAAATAACATGAACTCCACAGTTTCAAAGGTTAAGTAGACAAGACCTCAAAACTTAATTTTAAACTTTAACAATCCTTAAAAACAGATTCAAATACTTAGAATGGGTTACCAAAAGTAAGACAATGGGTCAAATTTGACTCAAGCAACACTAACATGGGTTAGTGTTGCTTGTGCCAAACACCCCTTTAAAACTAAGATTTCCATTTTTAAGCTATTATAAACTGATTTAAGCTAAGATTTAACAAGACTAGATGATTACTAAGTAAAATAAGCAAGAACTAGCAATGAGCAATCTTAAATGAGCACTTGAAATAAGCAAACAAAAATAAGCAGTTTAAAAGCTATAAAACACAGATTATGAGAAATACTTGAACAAATAAGTTTTAAACTACAAGCTAAACATGTTAAGCAATACTAAGACATAATAATCATAAATAAGCAAAGATAAGCAGTTTAAATAAGCAAACATATTTGTTAGGTTTAAGAAAAAGACTTGGTCACCCCATGTATTTTCATGTTTAGCATAACTCATAGTTTTGTTAGTAATCGTGTGATTTATGGTGTTGGGCCGAGTCTTCACCCACTGTAAGCCCACACTATAGCCTTTTTTATGGGCATTTTATAAGACATATTTAAACACTCTCCACACATGGAGAGGGTGTTGGTTGAATCATTTTACACACAATTTAGTGTGTTTTTCTCTAGTTTTCTCCTAACCATCTCTCTCTAACTTTCTCTCTCTAGTTCATGTTTGTGTGAAAATCAAGAAACCTACAATTGGTATCAAAAGCCATGGGGTGGATTGAGTGATTTCTTTTTTTTGTGGTTGTTTAAGCTTATTTCGTATAGCTTATTTCTGGCTTATTTCTACTTCAGCTTACTTTTTTATTTATTTTCTTTTCTGTCGTAGCAGTTAGTTAAATCCACCAATAACATTGACACATTGTTACTCATTTTTTTATTGGGCTGTTATCATGTATGAATACATGGGCTAAAGTCCATGTTTAGAGTTTAAAAGGTCAAGACTTATAGGCTTTGTTTGGGATACACCTTATTTGCGATTGTTTATAACTCATTTTCACAACAAAAAGCTTATTACTTTCTTAGTTTAAATCTTTTATAGCTTATTTGGGCTTATTTCTATTTAGCTTATTTTTTCATAGCTTATTCCTCCATAAGTTTGGTTACTATTTTCTTGGGCTGTTATAACTAGTGATAATCATGGGCTAAATGTTTTTTACAAGTCACGACATACTTTGAATTTGTGATCACTTACTTTGAGTTTTGTGGATAAAAACGTGGCTTAGGTTTATTATTATTATTTTTTAGCTTTCTTTGTCATATCAATAGCAGCTTTGTTAGTCAAAAAATTGTGTGCTGGTGGTTTTGCTTATTTTGGGCAACTTAGTATACACGGCTTATTTTCTCTCTTTGAGTAGCTTATTTGTTTGCTTATTTGTTCACGTGGCTTAAGATTTCTTCATTGCGGTTTGTCAAAGTGATCCACGATTTGAATCACAAGGGAACACAGATCTATGTTTTTAGCATAAAGGACACAAGGACAGTTTGTTTGTTAGGCAAAAAGACATGAATCAAAAGTACTAGTTGCGACTTGTCATGTGGTCCCAAAAAAGACCCGTGTTTTGACATTTTATTTTGTAGTAAGTTGGGCTTGCGACTTGTAGTTGCGGTTTGATAGATAGGTACAAAGAAGACCATTTCTCATGAACTTGCGAGTTGTCACGCTGCCTAAATTTCTACAAAT
>BQNB010005473.1:4708-51939 GCA_026074375.1 Tanacetum coccineum | reverse complement strand
TATTTTGTTAAATCCAATGTATCTTTTTAAACGACACGTTTAGTGGTCGTTCTCATATCTTGTGCTATTGATCTATGAAATAACGCCCTCAGACATTCAACATTCCGCTGCGACCCAAATTTGGAGGTGTTACAGATTGGTATCAGAGCTAAGGTTATAAAGAACCAGGTCAAAAGTTTTTGTCTGGACTATAACCATTTTTCAAATGTTGTTTTCACAAATGGGATTTGCACGGGACATACATGCATTACTTGTTTGCATCTAGCACATAAATGCTTACATGATACACACTATTTTAGCATTAGTAGGTTACTAAGTGCTTACATGATTGATATATGCGTATATAAATTATACTACGTATATTACTATAAGACTCTTATAATTAAAGCTTATAGACATAACATACCGATCTCTCTTATAAGTAATACTTATATAAGTTATTTTTGCATTTTGCAGTAGCCATGTCTTCTGCATCATTTGCGGTTACCTACACTTCTATCTATACCAATTCTGAGCCAGGCAGAGTCTTTTGGGGAGCCGATGATGAGGAGGTATCTGAGGGAGGCATTCCATGGGTCATCGTATTAGGATACGATGGACTCCCTATGCAGCCAGTAGCCCCACCGTCACCGGATTACATACCAGACTCAGAGGATCCACAGACACCACCAGTACCACAAGACGAGGATGAGCGTGAGCCTATGTTCATACAGGCACATGATCCTGACTACGTGCCAGAACCTATATACCCTGAGTATATACCGTTAGAGGATGAGCATGAGTTTCCGGCTGAGGAGCAGCCATTACCTCCTGTTGATTCACCTACTGTTGAGTCACCCGGGTATGTTACTAAGTCGGATCCCAAGGAGGATCCAGAGGAGTATAAGGATGATGAGTCAGAGGATGGTCTGGTTGACTATCCCATGGACGGGGGAGATGATGGAGATGATGACGACGGCGATTCATCTGGGGATGACGCCGATGATGAGGATGCGGATGAGGACGACGAGGAGAAGGAGGAGCACTTAGCTCCGGCCGATTCTACTATTGTTGTACCTATTGATGAGCCTGTTTCCCCGCTTGAGGGAACATAACCTGCTATACCACCACCCTCCACTGACATTACTATTGGGGCTAGGATTACCGTCCGGCCTCAGACTTCCATATCCCTTCCACTAGAGGCAGAGGTTGGGAGACTTCTGGCCATGACTACTCCATCACCATCACCACCTATCTCACTATCACCACCCTCAGCAGGAGAGCGCCTTGTTAGGTGCATGGCCCCACTTGCACATTCATCACCACCACCTATGCCATCACCATTACTACCATCATCTGGGTGTCCAACCCAAATCCAGACACTCAGGATAGCATCCACTCAGGCCTTTATTGATGCAGTTACTACCGCATTACCATCACCTCCACTACCACCATCTCTATACATACCACCACCTGTTGACCGTAGGGATGATACTCCCGAGTCCGAGCAGCCACCTCGCAAGAGGTTATGTTTGTCCACTCTAGGCTCCAGATATGAGATCGAGGAGAGTTCTACTGCCAGACCTATCAGAGGTCGGGGGATAGAATATGGGTTTTTCAGCATGGTAGATGCTGAAGAGAGGCGACAGTGGGTTAGAGATGTTGGGTACGGTATTAGGGATACTTGGGTAGATCCGGCAGAGGCAGTTCCTGAGATAGCACCTATGACCGTGGGAGAGGTCAATACTAGGGTCACAGAGCTTGCTGAGCTCCATGAGCATGATACACAGGACTTGTATGCTTTACTAGAGGATGCTCAGGATAGTAGGTCTCGTATATCACAGCGAGTCGATATGGACTCGCAGCGGGTCGATCTACTTATGGGGGATAGGATGACTCTCCAGGAGACAGTATGGATGGTGGAGGAGGAGGCCTATGCTTCCCGAGAGGCTTGGGCTCACTCGATAGGATTGAGTCAGGCGACTCATCAGGAGCTTCAGACCCATCGTGATCATGTGTATGCACACGAGACCCATCTCTAGGCACATCAGACACAGCTACAGCTGCAGAGTACTCTCATTCAGACACAGCTACAGCTGCAGAGTACTCTCATTCAGACACAGCATCAGGTACATGAGACTCGTTTTCAGATGCAGCAGGCTGAGTTAGCAGCACTTCGGGAGACTGACCGTAGGCGTCAGGACCAGATGGTAGAGACTCTCCGAGTCATTAGAGATATGAGGCGAGAGATGAGCGACATGCAGGCCGAGTTGTTAGCACTGCGAGAGCAGCAGAGGAGAGCTAGACAGCCAGGACCAGGAGAGCTAGACAGCCAGGACCAGAGGCTAGGATTCCAGATCACCAGGATGCTTCTGGGGATGCCGACAGTCACATCTAGTGATTTATGTTATTGTATCTTGCTAGGTCATTATACAGGCATGTTAAGTATTAGGGGTTTTCCCCGCTAGCATAGCCTTAGATCTTTTGTATTATATTATGTGTACTCCGACAACTATTTCATGTAAAATTTTCAAAGTTATGAGTGAAATGGATGTGTTACTTTGTACTATATACCTCTCTTGTGTTGATTATCCAATCTATTAATTATTATATTCTTCATATAACCTATGTTTTGTCTTTTGATGATCTAGAACTAATCATAGCAGCTAAACCAAAAGAGGTCCAAAATACCCCTGTTATCACATCACCAACATCCAAACAAATTGACTCCAGAATCCATCCAAGCAATGATTGACCAAGCTCTTTTACGAAACTCCACCAATGGAGATGGAAGCCACAGTTCGCACGGGGATAACCGAAGGAACGTGCAAACTGCGCGCCCTTGTTTTTACGCTGACTTCATGAAGTGTCAACCTTTGAACTTCAAGGGGACTGAAGGCGTGGTTGGTTTAACCGGATGTTTGAAAAAGATGGAGTCTGTTTTCAATCTCAGTGCTTGTTGCTATTGAGAATCAAGTAAAGTTTGCCACCTGCACTCTGTTAGGTGCTGCTTTGACTTGGTGGAATGGTCAGATAAGAACCTTAGGTCCAGAGGCATATGCAATGACTTGGGAAGTACTCAAGAAAAAGATGACGGACAAGTATTGTCCGCAGGGTGAAATTAAGAAATTAGAAATCGAGCTGTGGAACCTAAAGGTCAAGGGAAACGATGTTCCAACATACACTGAAACGTTTCAATGAGTTAACCTGATATGTACCAAGTGAGAGAGTAGGAGTGGACAAACACCTGAGAAGGTCCTGAACAAATACATCAGTTGCGGGCCAGTGTTTCTGACAAAATGTATGGCGGAACAGTACCAAGTCTAGATGTGTAAAATAGAGATGTACATTGAGTCGGACGAAAGAGGTTGGATGAGGACTATTGAGTTGGCAATGACTTAATGGATCAGAAATCCGCACCTATGCGGAAGGCAATCTGACAACGAAAAGGAGGCTGACGATTCGTCCTGAAAAATCCATGAGTCACCAGCAAACAAACTTCAAGTGGCAATTGTGCCCAAGGCCTACAATATGGGGACAGGCGAAAGGAAGCCTTATGGGGGATCTCTGCCCAAATGCACCAAGTGCCATCTTCACCACAATGGCCCGTGCACCCAGCGGTGCCACAAGTGCAACAAAATAGGGCACTTTGCTCGCGATTGCAGGAATACTGGTAACACAAATGTTGCTAACACTCAGAAGGGCAATGGGGCAGCTCCCAAAGGAAATGGTTGTTTTGAGTGTGGAGCACCAGGGCATTTCAAGAGAGATTGTCCTAAGCTGAAGAATAAAGATGGAGGAAATGGGAATGCACAAGGCTGGGTTTATGCAGTTGGGAATGCAGAAAAGAGGGGAAATGCATCGGGAAACCCTGATGCCAATATCGTCACGGGTACGTTCCTCTTAAATAACCACTATGCATCTATCTTATTCGACACTGGTGTTCCGATTTCGAAGCTTATATCCACTGATTTAGTTCCTTGATAAAAAATACATCGCCCCAACTTATTGAAAAATTGTTATGAGGTCGAATTAGACTGATGGGAAATAGTCGGGATTAGAACTATTATACGAGGTTGCACTTTAAATTTCTTAGACCATCCGTTCAACATAGATCTAATGCCCGTAGAACTGGGTAGTTTCGATGTCATTATCGGTATGGACTGGTTAAGAAGATGTCATGCCGTGATCGTGTGCGATGAGAAACTTGTTCAAATTCCCTACGGGAATGAAACTTTGACTTTTTGTGGCAACGAAAGTAGCAACGGGAGAGAATCCCGGTTGACAGTTATCTCATGTTCAAAAGCTCAAGAGTACATGGCCAAAGGATGCCAGGTCTTTTTAGCACAGATATCCGCCAAGAAAGAGGAGGACAAGTCGGAAGGAAAACAAATAAAGGACGTACCAATCATCCAAGATTTTTCTGAAGTATTTCCCGAGGACTTGCCAGATCTTCCTCCAGCTCGACCTGTGGAATTCCAAATCGACTTAATTTCTCTCCTATGGTAGCCTAGCACTCGTAGCTCGAGGCACCGTATCGGTTGGCTCCATCTGAAATGAAGGAATTATCAGAACAATTACAAGAACTTTCTGACAAGGGATTCATAAGGCCTAGTTCCTCACCTTGGGGAGCCCCGGTCTTATTTGTCAAAAAGAAGGATGGGTCGTTCAGGATGTGCATCGACTACCGTGAGTTAAATAAACTGACAGTAAAGAATCGTTATCCACTCCCGAGGATCAACAATTTGTTTGATCAACTTCAAGGATCCAATATTTATTCAAAGATAGATCTGAGATCAGGATATCACCAGCTTAGACTACGAGAACAAGACATTTCAAAGACGGCATTCCGAACTCGGTATGGTCATTACGAGTTCTAGTTTGTCATTCGGAATGGACAAACGCTACCTTGCGGTATTCATGAGACTCATGAATCGAGTGTGCCAAGCCTTACTTAGATTATATTCGTAATTGTCTCATCGTTGACATACTTATTATTCCAAGATGGAAAGGCACGAAGAACATCTTAAGGCAATTTTGGAATTGCTTAAGAAGGAGCAGTTGTATGCTAAGTTTTCAAAATGCGAGTTTTGGATCCCGAAGGTACAATTCCTCGGTCACGTCATTGATAGCAGAGGCATACATGTAGATCCAGCCAAGATAGAATCTATCAAAGATTGGGCATCTCCTAAGACACCAACTGAAATCCGCCAATTTTTAGGTCTTGCTGGTTACTCAAAAGGTTCAGTGAAAGGATTTTCGAAATGACTTGCTAAGTCAATGACGAAACTTACTCAGAAAGGAATCAAGTTTGACTAGGGAGAAAAGGAAGAGAACGCTTTTCAGTTAATAAAGCAGAAGCTGTGCAGTGCACCATAATCAGGGCTTTACCTAAGGGGAGCAAAGACTTTGTGGTCTACTGTGATGCGTCACACAAGGGTTTATGTGCTATACTAATGCAGAGGGAGAAGGTGATTGCCTATGCTTCTCGACAACTAAAAGTTCACGAGAAGAACTACACCACTCATGATTTAGAACTTGGGTCGGTAGTGTTTGCCCTAAAGATATGGAGACACTATCTATACTGAACCGATGCACGTGTTCACCGGACCAATAAAAGCCTACAACACATTCTCGATCAGAAGGAGCTTAACATGAGACAACGCTGGTGGCTAGAAATTAGTGAGTGACTACGATTTGCCCCTTGATTTCGTTTATCATCCTGGGAAAGCAAACGTAGTGGTCGATGCACTGAGCCGTAAGGAATGGACTGAGCCATTGTGGGTTCGAGCCTTAGTTATGACAATTGATTTGGATCTCCCCAAACGAATATTAGAAGCTCAGATCGAAGCCCGGAAACCAGATAATCTCATGAATGAAGACGTAGGCGGTATAATCCGAAGGAATATACCCAAGGAAAGATTGGAACCACATGATGATGAAACACTATGTTTACACGGCAGGAGTTGGATACCTTGCTATGGAGACTTAAGATCCGTGATTATGCACGAATCCCACAAGTCGAAATATTCTATCCATCCCGGTTCCGAAAAGATGTACCAAGATGTGAAGAAATTATATTGTGCAATCCATGAAGGCTGAGACATCGCCACGTATGTTAGCAAATGCCTAACATGTGCAAGGGTCAAGGCCGAACATCAAAGGCCATCGGGATTGCTAGTACAACCTGAGATACCCGAGTGGAAGTGGGATAATATCACGATGGATTTTATCACCAAACTTCCTAGGTCGTCACAAGGTTTCGACACCATCTGGGTGATTGTGGATCGACTTACAAAATCTGCTCACTTCTTGCCAATAAGGGAGAATGATCCATTGGACAAGTTGGCAAGGTTGTACCTGAACAGGATAGTGGCAAGACACGGGATACCTGCCTCAATTATCTGTGATCGTGATGGAAGATTTACTTCAAATTTCTGGAGATCATTTCAGAAAGCTTTGGGTACAGATATTAGTATGAGCACTGCGTATCATCCAGAAACTGACGGCCAGAGCGAGAGAACCATTCAAACTCTCGAGGACATGCTACGTGCTTGCGTGATCGATTTTGGCAAAGGCTGGGTTAAGCATTTGCCATTGGCCGAGTTTTCATACAACAACAGTTATCACGCTAGCATAAAGGCCGCCCCTTATGAGGCACTGTATGGTCGAAAATGTCGATCACCGGTGTGCTGGGCCGAGGTTGGGGAAGCCCAACTGACTGGTCCGGAATTGATCCAAGAAACAACGGAAAAGATCGTCCTGATCAAGCAAAGGATGCAAGCTGCTCAGGATCGACAAAAGAGCTACGCCGATCGGAAGCGAAAGCCGATGGAGTTCGAGGTTGGGGACAGAGTTATGCTCAAGGTCTCACCTTGGAAAGGGGTCGTACGATTCGGTAAGCGGGGCAAGCTGAACCCGAGATATGTCGGACCTTTCAAGGTGTTAGCAAAAGTGGGGAAAGTTGCCTACAGGCTGGAACTTCCTCAAGAGTTGAGCAGAGTTCACCATACTTTCCATGTGTCTAATCTGAAGAAATGTTACGCTGACGAACCTTTAGTCATGCCGTTAGAAGGAATTCATGTTGACGATAAGCTCCAGTTTGTGGAAGAGCCCGTTGAAATCATGGAACGGGAGATCAAACGATTGAAGCGAAGCCGGATACCATTGGTCAAGGTTCGCTGGAACTCTAGGCGGGGCCCTGAGTTCACCTGGGAACGTGAAGATTCGTTTAAACAAAAATACCCACAGCTTTTCACAAACCGGGCTTCGTCATCTGCTACAAGGTCTTAAGCTTTGAGGACAAAGCTCTTTTAACGGGTGGAGACTGTAACATTTCTCAATTTCAGGTCATTTTACGACTCCTATTATTAGTCACTGTTCATTTTAGTCCGATACGCGTTTACTTTTAATTTTGCTTTTGAGCTAAATCGCGTAGACTAGAAATAATCTTTTAATGTAAACGGTCATCAAATAAATTAAGGTTTACATCCACCAAGTAAGAAATAATTATCAAGAGGATGATTATGTACTTTGCGTATTTTATTTTTATTGGTCATGCAAAAGGGTTACGTATCGCAATAAAATACGTTTGAACACACCCCAGAAATACCTAAACTTATCTAGACTCAAACCAATACCCGCTTTTAAAAACCTTAACACAAAAATTTAATCAATTTTGTGCATATAACCCACTAGGGGCCGGTTAGGGGTCCAAAACAAGTAGGAAATCTTTCTAATGATCCTTACAAGTACTAGTACTTCCTCTAACTCATTAATACTTGTCCTAATGGTCTCCTATTAGTCATTTACACATTGGTTAAGAACCATTGTGCCTCTTGATTTCCTTTGTACCGCGGATGACTAGGAACCAACACACAAATCCATAAGATTTGCTAGCTAAGCCAAATCTTGTACATCTTGAGAGTAATTAAGAATGGTACTAAGATGGTTTAGCAAAACCATGTGTTAGCAACTAGGAAACTCAAAACCACCTGCTAAGGCACAAATTTGGTTCGGTGTGGGTGGTTTGTGAAACCAAGAAAGCTAACTAGCTTCTCATCCTATAAATAATATCCACTAGCTCACTTAACACATTTCTAAACTCTTATATACTTTATTCTCTCATTCGGATCACAAAACGCAACCATACACTCAAATTTGTCACATTTGAGAACACGACACAAGCTAAGGGATAACACAACGAGTGCACAAGGGGTCTACGAGCTAAGGGCTAGCACACATCACGTCCACTTCTCAATCTAAGAGCTATAGGACCCTTGTAAGTCCATCACGACACTTTGCAATTCATAGTTTAATTGTCGCTTGATTTCTAGAATTGAGTTGCGACCCATATGGGGTTTACGCACCTATATATGTACATGTTATACTTGTGTGGTGCAAAAACCTAATTAAAACGCATGTACAAAGATGGATTATGTCAATCTAGGGGCTTAAGTGCCCTATTTATATGAAAAGCTTGGACCTAGATGTACACAATATACATTATACACAAAATGGTAAGAAAACTATACGTGAACTTTCTTGTAAACACGACATGAAGACTAAAGAATGTGTAGGCAACCTTATCTAGCGTATAGCGAACACGACCCTATGCATGCAAAATAAACTAACATTTGGTATACTAACTCATTAACGGTATGATTCGTGTGATAGTACACACTTATATAGCAACCCTAATACAGATCCTAACCGAATGCCCTTGACCAAGGCAAAAGGTCAGATTCCACAAAAGGATAAAATACACAAGATAGAATCAATAATAAAAAGATTCCGGAAGAGATATTCCCGGGTCGTATGTCCCAACCTAATTTAATCTACGGGAAACAGGTATAGGAAATGAGGATCTTAAAAACTACGGGAAACAAAATTAGTTATAGGGAAACCTAAATACTAAAAATTAAGAAAATAAATGCTAAATTAAATTAAAAATCAAAATTAAATTCTAATTAATAAGAATGTTTGTACTCTCGGACTACTATACATTTAATAGTTGTAACCATTATGGTATCCAGTACTAATGACAATATTATTTACCAGGTAATAATATGCTCAGTAGTAAGGACTATATTACCAGTAGTAAACCATTATTTTCCTACCAGCACTTATGACATTATTATTCTACCAGGAGTTAACTAATATGCTACCCAGTCGTAATTGACTTATATCTACCTAGTAGTAACCATTATAGTACTACTAGTACTAATGACAATATTATGCTATAAGGAGTAACTAATATGCTACCGTAGTGATGACTATATCTACAGTAGTTAAAACTATAAGACCTAAATTTATTTTTGTATACTTTAAAGGGACTTAAGTTATGCTAATTATCAAAAACTAAAGTGTTTACATGTTAAATGTTTAATATTTTATAACCGCAGAGGACTAAAGTGATTAATATCTAGAAGCTTAAGGGTCATATTTGTGATCATAGGTGTGTGATTGATAAATAATAAAACGCTTAAGAAGTTAAAAAATCAGGTCGGAATATTAATATATTTTTCGAACATCTAAACGGGTTTAATTTACGGAATCCCATTAATAATTATGTTTATTTATTAAGAAAGTTTTTACGTTTTTTTTCCACATAAAGAATGGAAGAGCCATCATAAACATAATTTTTTCAAATTTATTGACAATACAGTTCTTACACCACCACACAAGTCTGATAACTGTGTAGGTTATATAACCTAGCCAAATTATACCTTCGACGTCTTTTAGCCTCCTTTTAAACTTGTGCACTAAGACTGGCGTTATTTACTTTAGGTTTTTGACTGTTCTTGTGGTTCAGACCCTTGGATATCTATTATTTCAATTTCCAGAGGTATATTCACTCAGATGAGGTTTATAGCCCATGTTTTCAATTATTTAAATGATTTACATCTTGGGGTGGAACATGCTTTGTTTTATAAATGAAGCAAGTGTATATTTTTATACAAGGATTAAGTGTTGTTTTCCTAAGTAGCTGATAACCCAACTGAGCCTTTACATGAATTGTCAATGATGATTATGAGCTGCGAATGTTATGAGAGGATCTATTGGGGATTGACAAATCCCCGTTCGGGTAATTAGCTATCACTGGGAACGAACGTTTTTATACAATGTCGGATTTGGAATGTTCGGGTTAGAAATCATTTCACGGGGCATTCTATTGGCAATATTTTGCATTCTACATTGTCGAGCGTCAGTTTCATGAGCTTAGGAAAACGTCGATCAACTTTTTAGTGATGTTTGATGTGTTGCTAAATCAGAACTTGGAAAATCTTGCGGGTTCCTACTATGGATTTACTTAAACCTATGAATTCACAACATTTTGTTGACGTTTTATAAGCATGTTTTTGGAATGATGAATTTATCCTTTTTGGGCATTTTAGGATTGAAGTGCTTCTTATTCTATGACCCTAAAGGTTATGAAATAACGAAAGTCCAAACATTCTAGTTAGAAAAAGAAAAAGGAAAAATATAAAAAAATATGTGTAGTAGTTAGTGTAGATTTATAAAAATGGTCAAAACGGGGCTTTTCAAAGCTAATGATTCTTTAATTCCCCTTGATGAACACTTAGCTACTTTTCGAGGTAATTAGTCGAGGGGGATTGAGATTCTTGGTTTTCTAAAGTGTTTACTTATGGCATTGCGTGAGGACACGACAATAGTTTAGTATGGGGGATTTTGGTATGTGCTTAATTACACATACCTTTTACCTATAAAAATGAGCCTAAATGACCAAAAACGGACATAAAATGCCAAATATATGTGTGTTTTGCTTTGTATACTGTGCAGGTAACAGATATTCACTAAAGGAAAAAAAACGAAGCCAAAACCCACAAAACAAAGCATGAGAATGGAAAGAGCATGAAAAGTCAAAGTCAAAAAGTCAAAGTCAAAGTCAACAAGTCAAAGACAAAACCAAAGAAATCCTAAATGGGCTAACCCGTACCCATTTAATAGGCCGGGTCAGCCCATTAAGCCTTCATCTATAAAACTTATAAGTTTAAAAAGTCAAAAAAACCCTTTATAACTTAACCCGGCCCAAAACCAAACCTAAAGCCCAAACCATATACCCATTAACCCCCTTAACACCATTGTTCCCTAACACTTTGCATCGTTAGTCCTTATGGACTAACATTGCTAGTCCTTATGGACTAACATTGCTAGTCCTTAGGGACTAACACCCTTAACCCCGTTACCCTGTTCACCCAAATCAAACTTTTCCCACCATAACTACTATTCACCCATCCATGTCGTTTTCACCTCGACCCCTGCACCCTAGTGACAAACCCATCACTCTCAACTCAACCCCACATCATAAACTGCCAATTCCACCTTGGCAATCCCTCAACATTTAATTGGATAACAAGGAATCAAGGGCTTTGATCATACAACTTGGAAAACAAGATAAATGGATGGCTATGATGATGGTTTCGAGCTCACTCACACACCTTCTTATCTCCTCACAGAACTAGCACAAGGCCAAGATCCAAGACTTTGATTTTTCTATATAAATAGAGACTCTTGTAAAAAATGGAGGCTATCTAGTTTTTTTCAGCTTAACTTAGTTACCTTTTCTTTAAAGTCTTGTACTCGTGTTTTAAGTTAATAAAATTTAAGCTTTTATGTTAACTTTTGTTTTTAAGATTAATGCAACTTATGTTTTAAAAATGTTTGTTAAGCTCTCTTAACCTCTTTTGCTTGTCATTTAAGTTGTTTAACTTAAGCTATATAAATTTTTCCATACTTTATATAGCTTAAGTCTTTTTTCACTCAAAAATCACTCAAAAGCTCTTTTGGGAAGATAAGCCAGAAAGGGAAGGGCTTATTGCTTTTACTAGCTTGTCTTTGACAAGCTATAGCTTGTAGACAAAGCTCTTAAGAGCTTATTTGCCCTTGTTTAGAGCAAAGGGCTTTGTAAGTCTCTCCTTTTCATTTTTTAGCTTAAAACTGCTTATTTTAATGCTTATTTATAGCTTATTATTGCTTATTTATGCTTATTACTAATGTTTATTGCTCATTTATGCTTATTTGTTGATTATATATCATTTGCTTATGTTTTCATTTAAAACTGTTAGTTTAGCTCTTAAAACTGCTTAGCTTATTTGCTTATTGTAAGTGCTTAATTCTGTGTTCTTATTGCTTAATGTTGGTTAATATTGATTGCTTATTATCTGTTTTTAATCAACTTAGCTTAAATCATTAAAAATCAATTTAAAAATGGATTTTCATAACTAAAAGGGGTGTTTGGGTTAAGAGGCAAAGTGGGTAAAAAAGTGTTGTAAAATTGTTTCGGTCACTAAGCTAACTTCAACAAGCCTTTTTTAAGTCATATTAATCTGTTTTTAAAAGTTTTAAAGTTTAAAAGTGAGTTTTAAGGATTTGTCTATAAGTTGCTTAAATCTGTGGTTTTAAAACAGATTAGAATAACTTATTCGATAAGGATTTTGAAAACAGCTTTTAAGTGTTGTTTTTGTGTTGTTTATGGTGTCAAAATGCAGTAGTAACAAGATTTGGTTAAGTGCATTTGCCATTGTGGTTTTAGTCAAAATCTGTCAAGTAGTCTTTCAGTAGTAAAAGTCATTTTTCAATCGCAAAATTAGATAAGATAAAGTAGGTTTTAGTTCTTGTAATTTCTTGCATAAGTAGTTTGTAATATGAATTTAATCTGTTCTAGCTTAATTTGTATTTTAAACTTACTTTAGATAGCTTATATAGGTCTGCAAAAGGCTCATTTGTCTTTTTTAAAAAGAAAACCAAAAAGTGTGCAATCTGCTTAAAACAGCCTTTTCATTTGGCTTTTTCATGGCTTATATGTGTTTCAAACTACTTTTTCTTTGCTGATTCTTGTAGCTTATAGGATAAGCTTGACTTGCATGTAAGTCATTAAGCCATAAGGATAGCTTAAGGCTTTTAAAATTTAGCTTAAAAGTAGCTTGTTAGCCTTTTTAAACTGTTTTCTTATGCATTATGTCCTATTTGCTTTTTAGTCCTTTTTAGCTTATTATCTTTGCTTATTTTTGCTTATCATAGCTTATTAGGTGTAGCTTATTATCTACTTTTGCTTATTTGCCTTTACTTTGTGCTTAATAGTTCTAAAAAAGCAAAACAGTTTACCCTTTGTTACTTAGTTAAAAAAAGTTAAAACTGTCACTTTTCTTTTAGCTTATCATTAGCTTATTTTTAAGATTTGAAAAAAGTTTCTTTTTTAAGGTTTGTTATTTTTGCTTATTTTATAAAATTTTTTTTAAATGAAAAAAAATGATGTGTAAAAAAGTGGGGTCACAGGGGTCGAACCTGTGACCTCCCCCTTTCATAGCCAACACCTCAACACACCACACACTCACCAACTGCCCTAGGGTCTTTTTCGTTTATACATTCAAGTAACTTTTCTTTTAACTCGTTTTTAGCCTTTTTGCTTAACATCTTAGTTTAGCTTGTTTCCTGCTTATTTAAATAAGTTGTTTTCACCATTTTATTTTTCCTAGATTAAGCATTGTCCAAAGTAATTTCCATGAATTTTTCAGAATTTTCCCATTTATTTAGTATTTTTAATTATTTTTTTTAGATTAAATCAGTTTTAAATTCATAATAAATAAAATAAAAATCAAAAAAATATAATTCTTTTTTTTTTAATTTTCTTTTATCATTTAGGACTTTTAAAAATTAAATTTGCAATTGTAGGGTTAAAACTTGAATTATTGCTTATATGTCATGTTTTTAAATTCCCGTTAACGTTTTTTTAGGTTCGATCTTTAATTGCTTTCATTGTTTACTTGCGTTTATTGTTTTTGCATATTATTAGTAGAAATAGAATACAAACCAAATATTTGATCATTCAAACACGCGATCATGAACTTAATCACGATTCTCAATTCACGCCTCGTCAGGAAACGACCCGGGAAGGTTTTTTGGATTTTATTTTGGTCAAAAGTAATCTTTTAAAAGCCTTATGGAATACTTACTCTCTCTTCTTAATTAATATTTTGGGAATTCTTCTTATTTATATTATATATATATATATAGTAAGGAATTTTCCAAATCAATTTTTGGCGCCACTTCCGGGGAGGTGTGTGCGATTATCAAGTTTACGTTTGAAGATTAGTGTTTGAAGACCCTTCCTTATGAAGTTATCGTTTTCAATTGTGAATATTTTTCTTATTATAAAAAAATTGTTGCCTTATTATTTGTCCTTGGCATTTAATTATTTAATTCTCTCTTTTGATTGTTAAGTTATGATCTCGTCGTTTTATCGCTTTCTTTATTATTTTATGTAGTGCGTTTAAGTGATCCTTGTGCTTCTAAGTAAGTATTAAGTTGAGGTTGTGAGAACTCTTGGTGTATCGTGATCTACGACGCCAAGTGTTTTCTTTTCTTCCAAGTGAATGACCATTATTCATTGGCAGGTCGACCCATGACCCCTTAACATTATTACTCGGTTAGGAGTGCAAGCTAATATAGAGACCACCAATTTAGGATTAAGTGTATCTCTTAAAATAAGTGGCTTTAAGATTGCGACAATGCATTGCACTAAAGATCATTATAATTAATTGCGTTAATCCTTTCTATTTGTCACCACTATACCAATTCCCTTTTCGACAAGCAAGCCTTACCACCAAAATAACTCCTCTATAATATCTAATATTCAAACAAGCTTTCTTTCCTGCTTTCTTAGGTAGAATAATAAAATCAATTAGATGATTAGAGACACAAACCTTTCTTTAGGTCGACACCCGTACTTACCAATCACTACACTATACATGATAGGGTACACTGCTCTTTAGTGCGTAGGAATAGTCAAGGTAGTTAGGGTTTTATAAATTTAAAACTTGATGTAGTTTTTATTTAAAAGAAATTACGCATCAATGATCACCCAACCCTAGTACCCTGCTAATCCCATGTTCAAGTGGTAATCTAATAACAAAATTAACATGATCTAAACCACCAGCAATACTACTAAAACCTAGGGGTACACGATAGTCAAATGATATCCAACAAAACAATGGTGAGACAAAGAGATCAAAAATAAATAACCAAGGAATAATTAACAAATTAAGTGACAAGAACAAAATTAAACATAATAAATATCAAGCATCAACAAATTAAGCCAAGATCAAATAAATCATTGAAAATAATTAATTGAAATCAAACCGTAATTGTTGAAGAATCATGTAAAAGTCATGCTGAAATGATGCTCCCGATCTTCTAGTTGGATTTCGTGGCGAACCCCGTTCGCCCTATACCCGAATCAAGCAAGCAGGCTACCTGCTTCCTTTTCTACTTGCTGCGTTGATAAACAAAATGGATAAATCCCTTTTATCTCTTGCGTCGACAGAGGAGAAAAACCTAAGAAATTGACTAATGAATGGATGAATCCTTTTAGTATTTATAATAACTACCAAGTTTGAGGCTTTTGCACAAATGGCCCTCCATCGTGCTTGTTGTTTTATATTTGATCCTCCAATCTTTGTAGCTTTTTTAAAACTTCAGTCCCTGGATGAGTCATAATTTACGGCGTAACGGCATCGACCACGTTACGCCGTAAACCTTTTGACGCAACATTCCATAATTTAGTATTTAAATTATTTATGGCTTAATTAAATCATCACGTTACGCCGTAACCCTTAGTCAACATAAATATATTTTCCATAATAATATTTTACGGCATAACTCGTACGGAACGTTACGCCGTAATGCCTCGTCATCACTGAATCTTCGTTATTAATAATTTATTACGGCGTAACTCTTGCGGGACTTTACGTCGTAAAGCTTCTAAGCTTCCAACACGACAACATTATAATATAGTACCCCTACTAAATAATATAGTAGTGGTACTATTCTTCATTTGGCTTTTAGGTTGCATCCTATAAGATTTTAGTAGTCCTTCATTGAATTTTAGTACCGCTACTAAATAAACTAGTATTGGTACTATTTTTGCACATATTTCGCTATTTTCCGTTCCAATGCCTCTAATTACCCTAATTTGCAAAATAAATGAATTAAGTATCGAATTCATATAAAATTGATATAAAGCAAGGCAATAAACGCGGAAATTTGACATTAAAAAGTATTAAATATTTTATATTATCAAATATCCCCCCACTTGACTTCTACTTGCCCTCAAGTAGAACCTTTAAAATAATTCTCAAAAAGATATCTCCCTAGTTATCAAGGGAGATATGAATTTAAAAATTACCTATGCTAGAAAATTCCAAACCGAGCACCTCACAAAAGGGAAAAACAAATCACACTCATACTCTCACTAATCTATGTGTTTCATTTTTTGGTGATCACTCAACTGCTCAGTCATGGCGAGTATTCTATCATAAGCTTGGAAAGGATATTAATCTCCACCACTAGAGTCTAGATGTAACTGTTCAAAAAGACAAATGGGTTGACACAAAACAAAGGCTTACGGGGTAAATCATTCTATAAATGCAATATTTACCAAACGTGTTACACCAACAAGGGAAACAAAACCACACATACATATCCGTAATGACGGATGAGACATGTGTGATTGCTCACTTCCTCATTCGAGCAAAACCAAGGGTTAGGATGGAGAATGATATATGGTATGGATCTTCTAATCTTTCACCAAAAGCGTTACACCAACAAGGGCGACAAAACCACATATACACATCCATAATGATGGAATAGACATACATGATTACATTCAATTCCCCCATTTAAGTAAAACTAAAGGTTAGTGATTAGGTATAGATGCACATTAATTGGTGTTAAGTCCACAATCTCCCCGTCACTAGTCGCATTCAAATCCTATAATGTAAAAACGAGGGTCAAAAGTCAAGGGGTATTCATAAATGTATTGCCTCATAATCTCCATAACTTGGGCAAGAAAAACGCATTAACTTGGTCTTCATCATCAATGAATCAAAAATTATGTGCTAAAAAATTTCAAAATTTGGGCCAAATTAGCACATAATCTCTCCAAATACCTCATTTCTATCACCCTTCCCCCCACTTGAGATGTACAATGCCCTCACTATACATATAGACTATAATAGAAAGGAGAGATAGAAATGTCACGGGTTTATAAGAACTACCCGTTCATAAAGACAAAATCATCGCCAACTAGACAAGGCGGAAATACTTCAACAATACGACATATAAGTTGATCTATAATGATGATCAGCTGTTACAAACTAATAAACACTTGCTTGCATCCTCTTTATTCTAGTTTTTTTGTTTTTTTGATGCAAGACCAAGATACAAATGAATCATGATACAGACACATATACACACGAGCATCCCCCCCACTTGATATCAACTATCTTCAAAACCTGTGTTTTCTTTAAATACCCTCTATCCTAACTCGTGATTTTTACTAGTGGAACTAAAAATTAACCAGCAACTCCCCGATCATGGACAAAAGAAACTACATGGTAGGCTTAGGCGATAGGTGTAACGAAACAACATATATTGGGTTACAAAATGAAAGGAAAGGCTTGAGCAGGGTGTACTAAGGGTATCTTGCACTAAAGATGAGTGAAACAAAGGGTTTAACATGAGGATTGACTAATCAGTGTAAGAAATCAATATACACAAACATAACATGGATGGGCTATTTGGGGTTAATCTTAAAATTTGCATTTTATCACAGCTACACCGATTACACTAGGTGCAATGCTCATTATGGTGGTCTCGAAAAGATATACCAGGCCAAGTTTTAAAGTCTACTACAGCTACCTACACACTCATTTTTATTGGATTTATGTATAAGGGGAAAACGAAAAGGCTTATCCTTACACAATGGAAATATAAGGTAGGTGTGCTCAATATAGTCTTAACTAATTAAGTAATGAAAAACATGTCAAAATTTTATTAATGAAACATTTTTTTAAGTAAACGCAAGTATAGTCAAATGGGTGTTTATTTCTAATCCATTCCCCCCACTTGAGTGAAACTTAACTACATAAAATTGAAATAGGAAGGGTTAGAAAAAGAACGGATTACTCCCCTGGATTTGCTCGCTATGATGAAGAGACATCATGCTCAAAACCATGCTCCAAGTCTGCTTCCTCGAGCAACATCCAACATCACAGGCAACTTTACCAACCTCCTGTATAGCATCCAACTAGTTCGGTTTGCGATGTTTCCTTGCAGCTTGTTTAGTATCCAAGCACCACCTGTGCATAACCTGTATGGCTGCAAGAAAGACTAATACCGAAAGCATAAATTCGGATAAAAGCATAATAGCACGAAATGTGTAGAATGATGATACAAGAAATACAATCATAACTCACTTTTGTAGGAATCGCGGTTGAATTTAGCGTATGCAACAAGCCTTTTAAACCACTTGGTGGCCCAAGTGACGGGTGAAGTCTCGTGAGGGTTTCCAGAAAACATACCCCACAAAGTTCATTTACCAATATACACGTTTTTGTAAAATTTTAAACAATTTAATGGTTGCAGGAAGGGATTATGACGTAACCATGGAATGAATTACGCCGTAATGATTTGGTTGCCAATTTTTGGAAATTTTATTAGATTAAGTTACGGTATAATCATAGAAAGTATTACGCCATAACCACATTGATTACGCCGTAACCTGTTGTATATCAGCAAATAATTAACCACATAAATTGAGTCCAAGAGACCTCAAATTCCATCCCTTGTAGTGAGAACCTGCAAAACCAAGTAAGAAGTATACAAAACCAACTAATAATGCAGAAAGGAGATGTATTAAACTAAACATAAATTAAAAGATAGGCATGGGGTGCCTCCCATGAAGCGCTTGTTTTTATTTGAGTCTCTAGCTTGACTCCACCCTTATTTACTAGGTAATCAGGTGACCTTCCCCTCACTTGGTATCAAGTGTATGTAGAAGTAGCGATAGACGCCATTTGGGTGTAAATTTGCTATAGGATAGGGAAATGTCGAATAGAAATCATACCGTTTAGGAGTTATAATATCCCTATTTACCTTACATGGTATAGACGTTTTGAACACTCCACATAAAGGACTCAATGGCCGAGTATGAATAAAAGGCTCGGGTTTAGTGATAACTGAATGCACTTGTATTTCCGTAAAATGTGACTGAGGATCTTTAGCAGCCTCCTTGTCAACCATGGTAACATTCACGATCTCGTCATCGAATTCATCCAAAATTGACTTAGTAGCCAGTGCTACACAATCATCATTAGGTGGTGTGGTGTGGATGGGTTGTGGGATCAAAGGTTGTATTACTTCGTCCATTTCATCAGGGACGTTAGGCATGAGAAATTGCCTAATTCGTTCAACGTCCTCGACCGTAATATCCTAAATATCATAAGTATCTCCATCATCATCATCTTCCACCTCAACCTCCTCTTTCTCCAAGTCAACATCCTGTTCACAAATACTAGAAAATTCATTAGTAGGGGAAAAATAGGAAAGTTAAGAAGATTACCGCTTTCATGATTCGTATCCCTGGATGTGTCAATATTACACCCATGCTGAACTTTCTCTTGCCCCATTCGTCTTAGGTTTTCGGCTCCTACACTGAACAAGTTATCCTAGATTTCATCGAAGTCGGAATCCTTCTTATCCACAGGAGTGTTTGGTGTGTTTGGTGGTTGAGCAAAAAAACTAAGGTGTGAAACTATAGGAGTGATCATTTAGTGGATTTTTTATTTGTCTAGCAATGTAAAGATTATATTATGCTATTATCATGCTATCAATGTCCACTTCATTGTTCGTATTGGGAGATTCATAACCACATTCATTATGTGGTTGGGAATGTTGGAAACCAGGAAGTAAGGGAGGTAACGAGTAATATTTGTCGATAAACGCGTCCACATAGTAATACGGAAATTCTAAAGATATACTCTTGTCACGGTAAGAAGAGTTAAAATCCGCCCTTTCATACCTTGTTGGAATACTTTTAGATCGAACATTATCTCATAATCGCCTTTCTTTCTTAGCTTCATACTCTAAGTACTCGTTAAGCGTCATGTTCTCAATATCAGGCTCCATTTCCATGATTCCTGAAAATCAAACACAAGATACGAGTAGATTTTGCTCTTACAAGAAAGTAAATGTATTAAAATAAAATATATATAAAAATCAAACTTAAACCTAATTAGCTCCCCGGCAGCGGCGCCAAAAACTTGATGCGTATCTTCTTTTAAATAATTATTTACCAAGTTTTAAATTTATAAAACTCATTTCACCTTACAAACGCAGTAACGGGCAGAGAACCCGATCGTGAGTAGTCTAGTTTCAGTAAATCTGAGGTCTTCCTAATAGCTAAAGCGCGGTTTAAATCTGAATTTAAATGGTTGTCACATTTTTAAAGTTGTTTTAGAAGATTAATTTGTAAGAGAATAAATGAGAGGAATTAAAGTGGTTTTTATCAATCAATGGAAGTGGTATAGTAGAAAACTGCTAAGAAGATGAACCCATTTAACTAATTAAATATCCTGAGTTTAATTATCTTGATCTCAAGTGCAATGTCTAACTCTTGTTTTATTAGTGGTTTCTAAAGTCGACAGACCTGAATAGATATATATAATATGTCCTATCATTCCTGCGATCCCGAATCCCCCGAAAATCACAAAGGTAGGGCAACCAGGTCATAGTGATTAATTCTAACTATCCCAAAAACTAGTCTAATAACCTATGCAGATTATTAACCCTCTCTGAAAGAGTTTTTGTGCTTTTTAAGTATATTAGGTAATAGAGGCAGTAACAGGGTTAGTTCCTATACTAGGGTTAGGATGATCACCCAACCCTAGTACCCAGCTAATCCCACGTTCAAGTAGTAATCTAATAACCATATTAACATGATCTAAACCACCCACAATACTACCAAAACCCATGGGTACACGATAGTCAAAGGATATCCAGCGAAACAATGGACAGACAAAGAGATCAAAAATAAATAACCAAGGAATAATTAATAAATTAAGTGACAAGAACAAAATTAAACATAATAAATATCAAGCATCAAAAAATTAAGCCGAGATCAAATAAATAATTAAAAATAATTAATTGAAATCAAACTGTAATTGTTGAAGAATCATGTACAAATCATGCTGAAATAATGCTCCGATCTTCTAGTTAGATTCCGTAGCGAACCCCGAAGGGTTCGCCCTATACCAGAATCAAGCAGGCAGGCTACCTGCTTCCTTTTCTACTTGCTGCGTTGATAAACAAAAGGGATAAATCCCTTTTGTCTCTTATGTCGGGAGAGGAGGAAAACCTAAGAAATTGATTAATGAATGGATGAATCCTTTTTGTATTTATAATAAATACTAAGTTTGAGGCTTTTGCACAAATAGCCCTCCATCGTACTTGTTGTTTTATATTTGATCCTCCAATCTTCGTAGCTTTTTTGCAACTTTAGTCCCTAGATGAGTCATACTTTATGGCGTAACGACATCGACCACGTTACGCCGTAAATCTTCTGACGCAACATTCCATAATTTAGTATAAAATTAGTTACGGCGTAATTCAATCATCACGTTAGTATCTTTCCCATTATAATATTTTACGGCGTAATTCGTACGGGACGTTACGCCGTAATGCCTCATCAGCACCGAATCTTCGTTATTAATAATTTATTATGGCGTAACTCTTACGGGACGCTACGCCGTAAACCTTCTAAGCTTCCAACATGACAACATTATAATATAGTACCCCTACTAAATAATATAGTAGTGGTACTATTTTTCATTTGGATTTTAGTCTGCATCCTATAGGATTTTAGTAGTCCTTCATTGAATTTTCATACTTTCAATAAATAAATTAGTATTGGTACTATTTTGCACATATTTTGCCATTTTCCGTTCCAATGCCTCTAATTACCCGAATTCGCAAAATAAATGAATTAAGTATCGAATTCGTATAAAATTGATATAAAGCAAGGCAATAAACGCGAGAATTTGACATGAAAAAGTATTAAATATTTAATGTTATCACTAAGAATCATTACCGGATGTGTTCCGACTTGCTATTTAATGCTGTCTTTCGACAGATGTCGCGTTTTTACGTTTCAGATAGATGTTTCGTATTTTCTTTTTAAGTATTGTGAGTTCTCCAGTTTTTGCGTATACAAAAAAGAAACTTAAAAATATCAAGTGCATGGAAATTAATATCTAAGTTTCTAGGATACCACCTTGCATGTTCAAATTTTCAACCCCCCCCCCTTTGTCCTTGTGTTTCGTCTGCCACCTCCCACACCAACACTCTCCCTAAAACTTTGCTAAGTGTGTTCCCTTGATATTTTTACAACTTAGGATTCCATATTTTGATTTCTAATAAAGGGTCTAGGTTAACCTTATTTCATTCTCATCTAAACATATTTCTCTCTCAAGAAACACACACAACACAAAAATATTTCTCCCTCTTTCTCTCTTGCTCTCGTCCGACGCTAAACACACACACAAACCATCCACTTTTTATTTTATCAAGCTTTTGGAAGCAAAATATAATTCAGGGTTGAATCTTATAGTTATTTTGGGTATTTTAAGCATTATTCGGGTTGTTCGTTAGCCTTTAATCACCTTCTAAACCATCATCTTTGTAATTTCGTCTTTTCTAAATTTTTCTTGTACTTCCTTTAATCTTATCATGTGTAGATGCTAGTTGTACAATTCGTTTTTGAAAAATCAAAGATTAAAAGTTACGAAAACCCTAAAAGGGGTCATATATGTTTCAAAAATAATAAAAAGGGAACAAGGGAAAACGTAGTTGTATTGTCGTGGTTGTGTTTTTATAAAGAAATATTTTTCTATAAGCTTATTACTTTTTTTCTGCTTATAAATAAGCTCGTGTTAGCTTATTGGGCTTATATGGGTTTCGAACTAAAAAGAAAACCAAAAAGGTTTGAACTTTAAGCTTATTCAAATTTCCTCTTATTTTCATAGCTTATATTCGTAGATTATTTGATAACTAAATAGGATTTGAGCTTATTGGGCTTAATAAATAAGCCCACATATGCTTATTTGGTTGTTGTAGGCCTCGGCCCAACACACAAACCCAAACCGTAGGCTAATAAGCCACGGCTTGGCTTATTGTGGCTTATTTTATAGCTTATTTGATAAGCTAAGTACTTATAGCTTATTCGTTTGCTTATTGGACTATTATTGGACTTATCATATTTTAGATCCTTCGTTTAGGTTTATTGGGCCTAAAAGCCCAATAAGGGCCTGTTGGGTTTCGGCTTACGTTTATGTTAGCCTCAAAATATTGAGCTGAACAAGGAAGCTCGGCTGCTAATCATGAAAGCTCGTTCTTTATTTAGAAAATGTTGTAATGGGCTAGAACGGGAATCGGGCTCATTAATTAATCTAATATTGTACGTGTTTCGGACTAAGGTCCAAAGTAATCCCAAGCCCGACCCAAGATAAAATACCATTCGGCCCAACAAAGCCCAAGAAGGCATACCCATGGTTTAAGTATAAATACCCCTCTCCAAGTGTGGAGAGGGTGTTGGTTCTCATTTGTTTTTCACATTTGCAAGAATACAACCACTCTTTCTTCTCTCTACTTTCTCTCTCTAAACATCTCTCTACTTTTCTTCCTTTTTTCTTATCTTATTTTCTTGGTTACTATGGTAAAGTAAAGTGATCTTGGTTCCTACATTTGGTATCACGAGCCTCGGGTGGGTTTAGTGACTTAGTGGCTTTGTTTTTGTGAGCTTATTTGAGCTTATTTTTGGCTTATTTTTAGAGCTTATTTTATTTTTTGTAACTTATTTTCATAAAACGCTCAAATCTTTCATGGATTAAGGTGTTTCTTAGTTCGAAAACAAGTTGCATTCTGTAGCTTAAATTGAGCCTATTTTGGGCTTCGTATGTTATAAGTTTAGTTTTCAAAATAAATAGTTTGTATCTGGTTTTAATTCATTTAGTAAGCAACTTTTTTTCATATAGACTACGTGGTTTTGTCTTTTTCTTTGTTTTTTTAAACTTTCGATTATTTTCAACAAAAAAACTTTTTATAACATATATTGGTTTCAAGTCTATTTTGTAGTCAAATTAGCTTCTCAACCACGTCTTAGCTTATTTGGGTTATTTGTTTCATATCTTGTGTCTATTTGGGTTATTCAGAGTTTATAGTCTATTTTGTAGTCATATATTTTCTAGTATATTAGCTTATCTGAGCTTATTGCCAAGTGTTTTCAACCACGTCTTATCGTATCATTTTTCTTATTTTTCCTTCAAAAAGATTTCAGATTTCGTGGCTTATTCTTGTGGTAAAACAGCTTGTTTAAGAGCTTATTCAAGCTTATTTTAGGTGGTTTATTTCTTTGTTTGTGGTCCATGGTTTGAAACACAAGGGGAACAAAGATCCATTTTTTAGCTTCTTTGTACGTTGTTTTGTTGGTTTCTGTTACAAGACAAAAAAAGGACATAGTACAATTTTGGTTTTTTGTGGAGGCGAGTAAACAACAAATGTGAAGGCGAGTTAAAAATCTGTTTAGGAGGCGATTAAACAATAAAGAGAAGGCGTGTTAACAACGAGTAAATGAGAGGCGATTAAACAATCGGTGTAGAAGGCGAGTTAACAACTTTCTTTTAGAAGGCGAGTTAACAATTTCATTTAGAAGGCGAGTTAACAATAAAGAGGAGGCATATTAACAACGAGTAAACAAGGCGAGTTAACAACTTCAGTAAAGGAGGCAATTAAACAAGCATAAAGGAAGAAACTATACTTAATTTCGAGTCGTTTTGGGTTTTCGGTTTTGAGTTTCAGTTCATTACGGGACTTCTAACGACTAGCATTGTGATCGTGATCCTTTTTCGATCAACGTGGTGTTTTTATTTTTAACCGACGATAACCGTACCATCCCGTGAGATCAAATACAAATTCGTTACCTTTTTCTAAATTCAAATCGAAGAAGAAAAACAACAAGAGGGAAAACGTTGTTTTTTTATTAATTACAATTCGACATTGACAAGATTGATCCCTGGACTTTAAAACCAATTCACCATTCGTCCTTACTTTGTTTATTAACCCTTCATGTTGAAACAGTCTTTCACCATTAGTCCTCATTACTTATAATTCAGCCCTAAGTCCTCAAAGGTGAAACATTTTTCCACTGTTAGTCCTTAGCTCTTATAATTCAGCCATTAATCCAGCAACGTGAACCGTAATTGCACCGTTAGTCCTTATTCGAGTTTTAATCAACCGTTACTCATTTTAAGTTAAAATTTTGTGCACCGTTTGTCGTTTTAAGCTCATCAATCGTTAACAAAAGCTCAAGTACTTCGATTACAACAACTATTTCAATAACAATTAATCATTGTTACACGGTTTCTTCTTGATTTTGTAAAATCCCGCAAAAGATTCCATTTCTTTTCTCGGTTTAAATCCTATATTTGTAAACTCCCGTGAACGTTAATTGATTTCAATCCACAACAACAATCACTTTACCTACTTAAGATCCTACAAATCATTTTCACTTCATAATTCATGGTAAAATGGAAACGGAAGATACTTTATCTTCGTGTTCTAATTCGGAAGAACAACAAATGCAAAAAATTCAAGACAAAGCAAAAGAAAGTTACATGGTATTTTTTCGACGACTTCATTCACACCTCAATATTCTTTCAAACAATGACTTAAAAGGAACTCGAACCGAGTGCGGATTCAAACCCGCATTTGTGACACTCTTTGGTTAAGATGTAGAGACTTTCACAAGCACAATGTTCCTAAACATGGATCAACTAGAAAAGCAACTTGACAACGAAGAATTTCAAGAGATTGGATCCATGGCTGCTTTTAAAGTACTCGAGATACAGTTTCAAATGTTTATCAAGTCACGAATTTATTTGGATGATGAATATGTTGTAATGACACGCAACTACTTTCTATAATACACTCAACTCGAGATTCGAGAATTCCGTGATCCACTGATCTAACACATGGAATATGTTAAAAAGTCGATTGATAAAAGAGCACTACATAAAAGAGAGTATGACAGCAGGGTGAATGAAAGACAGATGCAGACAACATACGAACAGGTTGATATGAGTAAAGCATTGGATGCTAGTTTGGTTGACACAAAAAGCAGTGGGACAGAATCAGTAGAGCAAGATACAAGCAGCAGATCAGGGAATGATGCACATGCTGATGATGCAGATATCAAACCCATATATGATGAAGAGCCAATGGCTGAGGTACAATTGATTGCTGATCATAATGTATTTGCTACAGGACAACAGCATACTGAGCAACCTGAATTCAATAATGAAGGAGAGGTTGACCAGAATGCTGAACAATGTCATGACACACGTCCTTTGCCTGCTAAATTAACTAATAACCAGACAACTGAACTCTCAAATCAATCTCTCGAATCTGAAAATATTTATCTCAAAAAGACTGTTGCCCAATTTCAAAAAGATTTTTTAAGAATGGAAGCACATTGTGTTAATCTTAAACTTAAATATCAAAATCAAGCTTTAAAAGAAGGGCAACATGGTCAATTTTCGAAAGTAAAAAGTAATGAAGCCAAGGTTAAACATGACATAGATGTAATTGAAACAATAAACATCGAATTGGAACATAAAGTGGCTAAATTACTTAAGGAAAATGAGACTTTGAAAAAGCATTACAAAGAACTGTATGATTCTATCAAAACAACGAGAGCTAGGAACATAGAACACACAACTTCTTTGATTGCAAAAAATGATGACTTCAAAGCTCAACTTCAGGAAAAAGGATTTGCAATTGCAGCATTAAAAAATGAGTTAAGAAAATTAACAGGAAATAGTGTGAATACTAAGTTTGCAAAATCATCAATCTTAGGGAAACCGGTTTTACAACCACATAGAAACCAATCAGTTGTTAGACAACCGACTGCGTTTAAGTCTGAACGACCTAGAATTTCAAAGCCACGGTTTGCCTCCCAAGTTGATGTCAATAACGATTTGTCAAAACCAGTCACTACACATTATTTGCCTAAGGAAAGAGAATCTGCTGTTGTAAAACCTCATCACATGATTGCACCTGGCTCATCTAGGTATAGCTCAAATGACATGGTTCATAATCACTACCTAGAGGAAGCTAAGAAAAAGACACAAGAAATAGGTAGGAATTCCAAAACTAGTGTGATGCCTTCTGCTAGATCAAAAAGCACAAGTAATGGTAGCAAACCAAAAGTAGTTTCGTAATGACAAAGAGTGTGCCCATAGTAGAACACTCTAGGAATTCTAGAAATTTTTCTGACACCAAACATTTGTTTGCTCGACATGTCAGAAATGTGTCTTTAATGCAAATCATGATTCTTGTGTAACAAAATTCCTAAATGAAGTTAACTCACGTGTTAAGGTTCCATCCAATAAGACAACAAACCCATAGAGCAAGTAAGTGTTGCAAAGAAACTAGAAAGACAAATCCCAAAAGGACATAGTTTTTTAATCAAAAAGACTTCTGTTGTGCATGAGAAAACAATGACTCCTAGATCTTGTCTTAAGTGGAAACCGACGAGTAAAATTTTCAAAACTGTTGGTCTTAGGTGGATTCTTACAGGAAAGATATTCGAATCTAGCATAACTAAGGTTGACAGTGAACCCACAAATGGTTCAAATGGCGATATCACTAACCAATATGTATGCGAACAAACTCTTGATGTCAGTGCGGGTACTCTTAACTTAAGTGCAGGTACATCTTTCAATCCTAAAAAGGAAGGACTCAGAGTTTAGTTGCTGAAAAGACTGATATCTCAGAAACCAGGCTTCAAGGAATTCTGATCTGATGAACAAGCAATGACTTCTGATCATAACAGTTTAGAACTCGGAATTCACGACCACAGCAATGAAGCGTCTAGTTCAAAGCTGGTTCTAACAGTTGTTACTCCATCAGACAAGATAGCTACATCACGACAAGAGTTGGAATTACTATTTAGTCCTATGTACGAATAATACTTCAATGCAGGAAATCCAAGTGTGTCAAAGTCTTTCGCTCTCTCTCTGATAATTCTAAACAACAAGACACACAACCTACAACGAATAATCAACCTACAACAGAACTGATCACTCCAACTACAACTATCACTGCTGGGGACACCATGTAAATATTTTTGAGAAAAACAAAATACAAAAATAGAAATTTCAAAAAGAAAATATAAAATCAGAAAAATAGAAAATTTCCAAAAAGAATATTCTTGACATGTCTCTTGGAATCGATAACATTTACGTACCTAGAAATGTTGATTAACATCAACACGGACATGTAAATTAAGTTCGAGCAAGATTTTTAAATGCTTTCAAAACATGTCATTTCTATTTTTCTCTATGACTTGTAATTTCTCTCAGATTGCAACTCGGACCCGAACGACAAAGGAGAGTGTACGTTTCAGTGCACTTATCCTTAGCGTTAGAAGAGAAGTATTCTAACATGATGTTTTTTAAAATGTTAAACATAATTTTTTAAGAATTTCTCAATGACAATTCATAATCTTTCAAAATTGTGTGTTCAACATTCCATCCCTCATCAAGTTTTACAAGACAATTCTTCTACATTTGGTGTCATTTTCTCAATGAGTCAATGTTTGAGGGGGGAGTTTTTCTAAAAACAAAGTTTTAATGACTTTGGATACATCATAACATGACATTTTATGTATTCGAAACGTTATCAAAAATCTCTTAATAACAAATCTGTAATAATAATGACTACTCAATAAATTGTATATTGATGATTTAGTGGTTGAGCATAATTTTTTAAGAATTCTTCAATGACAATTCATAATCTTTCAAAATTGTGTACTCAACAATGCTAACCCTTAATTTTATACTCATTTTACAACTTGATATCATTTTTTTTCGTGTCAAACATATGTAAAATTGAGGGGGAGCAAGACGTTAATGTTCCATATAATTCATGGATAATATTTTTTCCCACATAATTTTCATGACAAATTTTAATCACAAAGTATTTCAAAAACTAAATGAATTGGTATTTAAAATAAAGGGAGAAATGTAATTAAAATATGATCTTGAAAATAATAAGTGGTCTAATCGACTCAAAGTGCTTGATACTCTTCAAAAAACATTTTATGGTTACTATCTCATACCCAACAACATCTTAATTCACGTCGATTCTGAAGTCATAAGGTGGTTAGGTTAGGTACTAGTCCTATGATCCAACCAGAACCTGAGGGATCTACCCAAGGATACTCCATAGATAGAATTAGAAGTCCTTAGGTATAATTGGAGATGAATGAGAATAAGGGAAGAATGTCGACTAAGATTGAGCTAACACTAGAATAATCATAACAAGGTGTTAGTAATGACGTATTGGTAAGCATTGAAGGGGTTGAAAATGAAAAAGAAATGTATGGATAAAGGGTCTAAAGAAAGAAGTCGTCCACATAACTTAGGCAAAAACCGGGTCAATACATAATCTATCGATTTTCATAAAGATGAATTTTGATATTGAAGAATGACATCATAGACCTAGTGATGCAATGCACAACCCTCCCCAGCCATTTGAGTTACTCTTAACATAACTTGTCTCATTTGTCACAGAGATACACACGACATCTATTGACTTTCTCACTCCGAGTTAGTTGATATTGAATAGATGGCAGTCTGCTCCAGCCTTCGAGTACTAAAACCAAAACGCACTAATCGATTCTAGAGCCAAGAGATCAATAAAATAAATCTCATTAGGACACATTCCATTACAAACACTTGTTGAACATGTGGAAACCGTAGAGGGGGGGGGGGGTGAATACGTTTCCATTTAAAAACTTTAAATCTATTGTATCAAATCACCAATCATGTTAGACGTAATATGAGAAGTGTCGATAATAGGTTTTACAATAACTAGCACATATCTTAATAATACAAACTCAATCACAATATTAACTACAAAGTAGTCCACAACCTTAACTAACAATATATACACAACCATTCACACAATCATAAGCACAATGCAAGTATAAAAGTAAAGCGTTAAATGTAAAGAAATAAGTAAAGCGAAATGTGAAAGAAAATGCAAACCGACACGGTGATTTATAGTGGTTCGGTCACGAAGCTCCTCTTCGCCCTTCTCTACTCCCTGAGTATCCAACTCGAGAGTTACTTCACTAATCAACAAGCTCCCTTTTGGCGAAGAAAACCTTATACCAATGCTTACATTATTTTCTGACAGTAAGCTAGATGTCGAGTTCTTCTTCGGGTACAACCAAACCCGTTATGTTTTATGGCCTAACATAAAAAAACTTGTATTTTATGGCCTAAACACATAAACCGCGTCGCTTACATTATTTTCAGACATACTATAAGCATCAAGATTTAAGAATCAAGAAAGCTCAAGAATTAAAGACAAAGACTTCTGCAAACTCGGATATTAAAGATAACTCCTCAGAAACCAATCATCGGGGAGATCATTAGAGAGCTTTCAAGAAGATGTAAAGTATGAGCATGTTGGTCAAGACACAAGATCGCAAGGTGGAAAAGACGATCAAGACAAACAAGGAAAAGATTTAGAGATCTCGAAATCAAAGACGAAGTCGAAAGACAATGACAAAGGCTAAAGATCAAAGATCACAAAGCATGAAGGAACAAGCCTACAACATGATAAAGACCAAAGACTCAAGAACTCAACGACAAAGCAATCTCAACAAGTCCAAGGAAGCAAGATTCAAGATCTTACATCAGGAATTGTTAGCCTCAAATATGTCTGTGAACATGGAAGCTCAGAATCTGCAGGAAGCCTTGCTTCGAGGAAGATTGTTGGCCTCAAGATAACGAGTCTAACATGAAAGCTTGGAATCTCTCGGAAACCAAGCTTAGGGGGAGATTGTTAGCCTTAAATTATATTATTAATCTCGGTCTTTATCTCATTTATGTTGTAATAGGCTAGAAGGGTAAACGGGCTCGTGAACATAATCTAATCTTGTACTAGTTCCGGACTAAGGTCCATTATAATCCCGAGCCCGGCCCAAGACATTAAACCACAGCCCAACAAGCCTTACAAGGACGGCTCATTAAGTAGTATAAATACCCCTCTCCAAGTGTGGAGAGGGTGTTGGTCTCATTTGTAACACACACATTTCATGTGAAATCAACCATCTCATTTTCTTCTCTCTAGTTTCTCTCTCTACATCTCTTTACTTTTATTCATTTTTCTTCTTATCTATTTTTCTTATCAAATCCATGGTGAAGTGAAAGTGTATCCGGGTTCCAACACTTGTCAATAAGTGTTCCGAGTAAAGGTCGTTATAAACCACTCCTCCTTCTCCAAATGTCATCAAGTCTTTTATTCAAATACCTCTACAAGGTCAAGCTACTCGTACTAAAAACAAGAAAACTATTATCGTTGATAAAAATGAAATCCTAACTCGCAAAATTCAACCTCATATGAAACCATAGGTTGATATCATTCGTGAAAACACCATTTGTCTAGGAGGTCATAAGGATCATGTCTCCGCATGTCTTTGTCATATGCTTTATTGCATTGAGACCTCCACTCGATACAATCTAGCATTTTTCATTCTCAAAATAATGGAAAAGACTCGAAACAAACCTAAGGAACTCTTACCTTATGGAATGCTTTTGACTAGATTGTTCAAACATGTTGTATTCGTCTTTCATGAGTTAGCAATTGATCACTACATCTCACATGATCGAGTCATGCATCCCGTCGCTCCTCATTATGAGCGAAAGACGCGATCGGATCATGGCAAGAAAAGACCTTGTGAATCAAATGCTAGCTCCTCCTCCACCACTTTAAATCATTCATCCTCATCTCGTCCATTGGATGATACCATTGATGAAAATGATGATGAATCATTTCATTCCAACTCTTCCTCTCCGTCTCAAAACGTCTCTTCCTCGTCTGATGTTGTCCCTAGAGTCCGTCAAAACCCTCCTCATAAAAGTCATAACTTGAACACCTATCTCTCCGAAACTATAAATCTTCAAACTCAACAACGAGATGCTCACCGGGAAGGGTTAAGGTTAATTAGACAAGCTCTCAAGAACATGATGGGTGGGAAACAGAAGTGAATAAGTTGGCATAACTATTAGAGAATATTATTATTTATTTTTTTCATTGGGTTTTTCATATATTATTAGGACTAGGAATAGCAAATGACAATTACATTTGACTTGGATGATTCTCTCTATTTTATCATCCTATCAACGCTTTATGTTAGCAAATTTTATGAATGTGACATGCATACAATGCCACTATTTGCTAAATGATTTGTATGCTAGTTTAGGACCACATATTATTTCTTGAATTAGTTGATTCTTGAATTTAGTATATGCCGAAATCATTGGGCTTAAGAAAGGCAAAAACTGGAAATTTTCACTTTTCCAGAAAATGGCCCCCATAAATACCCGGCGGCCCCCAATATATTTGGGACCGCCTGATGATATGGGACCGCCATCCGGGGAGAACGAAATTTAAGTCTGCCTCTTTTTCTGTATCTTTGACCCTCCTACCTACAGCCTCAAGCTGGCACTTTCTTGTTTAGCTAAACCACCTTTTGCATCTTCTTCTATCCAAACCATGCTTTGCCTTTCTATTACATCTTTCTCATTATTTAAATCACCCAATTCTCATACTTCATCACTACCTCCATCTTCTTCATCCTCTTACCTTTATCATCAATGTCTTGCTCAAACCACCATTCCAACTTCTCTAGAAAACCAAGAATGTCGGTAAGACAAGTATGGAAACGCAAGACATCCACTCCAAAATCATCACCTTATTCCTAAAAAGACTCACCTCCACTTTCTCTAAGAGTCTATTTTCAATCTCCTTTACCACCATCATACAATCCACTAAGAGATCAAATGATCAACCAACCTCATAACATTTCCACCATCCTTGATTCACACACTAACCTATCCAATGCCTACATTCATGCACCACCTTCCCCACCACCACAACCAATTCATCCTCCTTCTCATGCTCAATTGGTTTTCACTTAAGTTTTTGTCATTGTTGTAAGTTTTCTAGACACCAATTCCAATCTTTAAGAAATGAAATCAACTTCATTCACTTTCTTCTCACCCGTTTCATACCTCAAACTCGTAGCCCTCCAAACCATGTGTCACCAACCTCTACTTTTTCCCTTTTTAATTAATCGACCATCTATCTTTTGATTATGTCACCTTTTACATTTCAAGAATCCACTAGTGTATATCTATGTCGTATTATATCTTTATTTTATGATTATCTACTTTATCTTGTAATGATTCATACAATTATAGTATGAATTTGTCTTATCTCTCTATCTCATGAAGCATGTTTAGATTGTAGTGTACCTTATGAATTAATGCTCTCTTGGGTCGTATTAGCTTTATTTTTATTTTATGTTGTATGAACATATTACTTGCATTTGCTATTGTGTGAGTTTCTTGATTGTTGAATGAAACTCTCTTTTTGGTGACTTGAATTCAATATTATGTTTAAAAGATATTTGTCTTGCACTTGTACCTCTAACTTTGTTTTGTAGCAAACAAATTCTTGTAAGATCGATCCATTGGTGCCCTGAACGAGGGGGAGCATACATCAATGGGGAGTCTTGATATCGTCGACTTCTTTCTTTCTACTACTACTCGACGATCATCCTTTTTGAATTCGACAAAAAGGGGGAGAAATGGAACAAAACTCATTAATAATTTATAACTATTAATTTTATACAAAATGACTTTATATTTTTGTCATCATCAAAAAGGGGGAGATTGTTAATACAAATAATATCTAAAAACATTATTTATATTTTTCGACCGCTTAACGTTTTGATAATAACAAAATGTAAAAACGTTTACGATAAAATTAAACGTTTACAAATTATTAATCGTAAAATTCCATTTTTAAGATTAGTAATCACTTAAGGTATGAACAAATAAATCATTAAGCATGATTAGTGATTAAGAAAATATTTTTCTCTTATCCATCACATTCTTACAAAATAATTTCACAAAAATTATTATACAAATATTTTCTAATTAAAAGAAAAGTTTTATTAAAAACTTAAATTTGAAATTCAAATTTTCCTCCCAAAATGGAAGGTTCCATACCAGATTACAAATTGTCCCACACTAAAAAGACTAAAAATGGAGTGTTGTCTTTGGGCGGCCCCTTTTTAGGCCTGGCGGATCCAGATATATCTGGACCGCCCTAAATGAACGTTGATTTTCCCTGCCTATAATTACTGCTCATTCTCTGCAAGAAAAACAGTCGTTCTTTGCACGAAATTTTTCAGACTTACTTTCTCTCTCTAAAAATCATCTTTCTCTCTCTAAATATCTTGATCACTAACAATTCTTACGATCTTTTTCAAAAGTGATCTAATCTCTTCTTCTCATTTCTTATGTTCTCATTCAATTGTGCAAGAGAAAATAACATTGTATTCACCAAGAAACGTATTGTTTATTTAGTCATTCTCTGCTCTTCCTTCTAAGTACGCCAAATTCTATTTTATGAATCTGTCGCATTTGTGTATTTCGGATAGTGTGTAAATCCGATAGTGTAGATCTTGTGATTGTGTAGTGATTGTGAAGTGGTAGATTGGTTCTAGCAAAGATTAGGACTCGACATTTAGCTTAGTGTCGGAAAACAACGTAAGCGACGTGTAAACGGTTTTCTCCGCCTAAAGGGAGCTTGTTGACATAGTAAAATCTCGAGTAGGATACTCGGGGAGTAGAGTAGGGCGAAGAGGTGCTTCGTAGCCATAACCACTATAATATCTTGGCGGTCTTGGTTGATTGTACTTTCCCTTATTCTTCATATTATTATCATTGTTATTTAGCTTTAGTTTAGATTGTTATATTGTTTGTTCATATTGTGGATTGGTTAAACATACAACTCGATCTTAAATATTTGAAATGAAAACTGTTATAACGTAAAACGAACTTAGTATAATATTCACCACCCCCCCCCCCACTCTTTTAGTTTCCAACATGGACTTAACAAAAACATTTAATTTCAAAACATCAATTAACCTTAACATCATAATCAAAGTATCTTTTATCACGGTTTATTCTTTGATTTTATTGTGTAGTAAATTTGTAAATATCCCAGTGATCGTTAATAGAATTCTTAAACCCACAATACTCAAAGATAGCTTCAAATATTAAGATTACTATCCATTCACAAACTTCAGCAAAAATGTCAAATTACCAATACCATTTTTCCAAACTCACACATAAGTATTTTAACTTTCACAAAAAGTGGACACGTTTCTTCGTGTTCAACTTTTAAACTTTAAGAGAAGGCACAACTTTCAAAAGAAAGATACATGACAGGTGTTAAAGCACTTCAGTCACACTTCATGTCCCTTTCAGATAATTTAAAAGATGATGCTCCAGTTGCTACATTTAAACGAACATTCTCTCAAGACATGGATTTACAAGAAAAGCAACTTACCAAAGAAATACTTCATGAGACTGATTGCAAGACTGCTTTAACAAAACTCAGATCATTGTTTGAAAACACCTTCAATTCAGATCTAAGACTACGTCTTCAGAACTACACTGCATTTGAAACTATCTTTATCAAAGATATGATAATCGGTGACATGGATTTCATTAAGAAATACATGATCGAAATAATTCTTCATCAACAAGAGATTCAGCAATTGTTGAATGAAAAGAAGTTGCAAACACAAGAAGATCAGTCAAATAAAGTTCAAGCATTGAATGTTGATTCATTTAAATTTGATTTAGTTGTCATACAAAATACTTGTTTTGAGAAAGAAGACAATAATTCAACAAAATGCATCCAGCAAATCAGTAAAGGAAAGCAGCTTGGATTCTGCAACAAAAGATGTACATGCAATCAAATACAAGATGTCAAAAGCAAAATAAAGATGCATGACATATTTTTGATCTCTTCATTCGCACCTTCAAGTTCTTTCTAAAGAAGACTTAAAAGGAACTCGCATCGAACATGGATTCAAACGGGCATTCATGTCACTCTTTGGTTAAGATGTTGATACTTTCACAAGTACAATGCTCCTCAACGTAGATCAACTACAAAATCAACTTAACAATGATGAATTTCAAGAAGATGGATCCATGGCAGCCTTTTGGGTGGTAAATAACCAGTTTCAAAAGTTCATCGATTCTCAGTTTAGTTTGGATTATAACAGTCAAATGACAGACAAGTATTTTGCTGAATACACTAGAATCAAAGTTAAACAGTTTAGAGAAACATTACTTCAACACATGAGTAATGTAAAGAAGTCCGTTGCTGAAAGAACACGTCATCAAAGACAATATGACAAGAGGGTGAATAAAAGGCAGATGCGAAAGCAAGAGAGTATGGTTGATATGGGTAAAGCAGTAGATGCTGATTTGGTTATCATAGAAAGTAGTAGAACAGAATCAGAAGTGCAAGATGACAGCAGCATGTCAGAGAATGATACAGATGCTGATGATGCAGATATCAGACCCATATATGATGAAGAGCCAATGGCTAAGGTACATCATACAATGTTAAGCAGGAAAATCTCAGAGTGTGGTTGCTGAAAAAGCTGATATCTCAGAAACCAGTGTCACAGTAGATTCACAAATGATGAAATAGTTATGACGTTTGAACACATCAGTTCAAGCCTCGATCCTAAATGTCGAAGATGATATGTGAACAAAACGGTTCAAGCCTCGCACCACAACGTCAATAGAAGTTCTTACAGCATATATGATAGTCATAATGTCAATAATAGAGTTGAAAAGTCTATTCGGTCCTTTGTTCAATGAATATTTTAATAGAGAAAATCAAGTTGTTTCAAAAGTCTTCTGTTGTTACTACTGCTAATGCATCTGATAAACGTCAACAACAACCAGATTCAACTTCATCTACTTCAATTCTAGCAACAACTATCACTGCTGATGGAAACTTCGACGTGTATATATTTTTATTTTTCTCTTTATTTTGATTTATAAATATTTTTGAAAAAAGAAAATACAAAAATATAAAATCAACAAAAAGAAAATACAAAAATATAAAATCTTGAAAAACCAAATACAAAATTGAAAATTTTCAAAAATACCAAAAAGAATCTTTTCGACATGTCTCTTGGAATCGATAACATTTACGTACCTAGAAATGTCGATTAACATTGACACAGGCGTGTAAATGAAGTTCGAGCAAGAGTTCAAACGTTTCAAAACATGTCATTTCTAAATTTTCTCAATGACTTATGTACATTTTAGTGCATAACTCGGACCTGAATGTAATAGGGGCGTGTACGCTTCAGTACACTTACTCTACAAATAGAAGAGAAGTCTTCTATCATGTGCTTTAAAAACTGTTGAACATAATTTTTCAAAAGAACTTTTCAAATCAAATTGTTCACAGTATAATTTGTGATATCTTTCCATAATAAGTGGCATTTGTTAAAATTTGATACCAAAATTTTTAAACTTATTTGAGGAAAGGAGTGTTGAACACATAATTTTAACAAAAATGAGATCCTAGTCAATGTTTTGGCGCGTTTTTTTGCTATTATTTGTGATTTTATGTGTTGCAAATGTTTATTTGTCATTGTTAAAACATAAATGAGATCCTAGTCAATGTTGCACCAACAAGTTCTATTAAGTTTGTTAGATCTCAACAAAATTTTGTTCATCACTTACCAAAAGGGATTAGCTAGAGACTTTGTTATAAAGTCTGCTAAATGGATGGTTTTAAAGTCCAACTCAGTCGCTGAATGTTAAGACACCCAATTCCCTCCTGATGAAACTTGGAAGTTGAATTCAATGTGTAAAGCTTAATGTTCAGAATTTAGAGCACATGTATTTACATATCATCTCAAGGTATGTGCTCAAACCTGCTAAAGGCTAGGCTAAAGTATAACTTCTTAATAGCTCATTTGTAAAAGTGCAAGAGCATGTGCATAAAGGAAAGGAACTACCAATGTGAATGTGAAGTTTTGTTGCTTCAAGAGAGCTTTGGATTTTTCACTGGTTACATTCATGAATAGATATGGACATATGGCTTGATATGGACACATGGCTTGTATAGTGTCAGATAGCATTTAATTGTTTCAAAACGTGTGTTTATGTCATCTTCAGTTATTCAAATGAGCTGAAGGCTTCAATTCTTAAAACACCCTAATTCTCGAACATTTGAACATGCAATTTACTAAGATGAAAATTCAATCTTAGATATTTATTCATTTATGCATGGGATTTGTTTTATTTTCAAGCAATAGGAATTGTGATAAATTGGAAAGAATTGTTAGAAATTTAGTGCAATTGAGGGTTTCAGGTCACATCTGATAATGGGTTTTGAGGTACGGAATGTACACCCATCATGTCATTGAATCACTTTGACTCTGATTTTCGTACAGTGAAATTCAGTATCTAGTGAGTTCAGGGAGCTTACTATTCAGTGAGTAAGCTCAGGGAACAAAGTCATCAGGGTTTCATCTCATTCAGGGTTCTACCCTGCATGAAAAGATACACGAGAACCTAAACACTAAAAGTGAAAAAGATTCTTATTTTGTGTCTAAATTAAGAACATTACTCCTACTCTTATCCGAAAGAGATATTCACAATACCCAGGCGTTATGGTCAAATAATTTCTTTTTGAAAGATGATTATACTATTCTAAGTGATATCCGATCAATTGATTATCTTAACTGAACTTACGCAATAAACCCCAACAAGTATTACATTACGTTTTGTTGGTTCATTTGGAAAACTTAAAAAAAAAAGTTTAGAAAATTGAATAACACAACTTATTAGACAAATTGGTACAGAGCAATCATATACCCTATTAAATGAGAGTTAGTGATAAACAAAATCCATCAAGCTGTTTGTCTATTTACCTACTCATATCTCTCCAGGATAATTTGAGGAAAGACGAACGATTAATGTAAATGCGACAAAGAAAGTTACTATTGTACTAGTAATAAATATTTTCACTTGGTGGTCAATATATGTCAACTAATCTAAAACAAATTTGGCTCACATAACATAGTCTGTTGGCAGTAAAACCGATAAAATTTTTAAAAATAAGTTTAACAGTATCTTTAATCTTAGAATACTCGATTGAGAGAGAGATTATCTATTGGGAACATATCTGCTCTGACTAAGTGACATATCCGTACCAATTAAGCTGTCAACGTCAGTGTTACCAGCTTTTTTTCTTTCACAATCTTGATTTTATATATAAACCCCACCTGCATTTCCCAGATTGTACCATTATTTGGAACTCTATATTACTTTCTTCCGTCTTACAAATTATTACTCCGTATTTTCCTTAAAAAAAATCACACAGTTTAAGGTAATTCTATTTCTTTTTTATTTTTTTGTACACAGTATGAAAGGTTTTACTAATCTTAAATAATTACATTAAAGTTTTTTTTAAAGTTCTGTTTATACCAATTTCAAACAAGGGTAATATAGTGATCAAACTTTCCTATTTATTTTTAGTAATGGATAATTAAATTGAGACATTAAAAAAAATGTGCACAATAAAAATAAGACAGAATAAGTACTTTTTTAGTTTTTTTTTGTTGCAGACTTTATTTTTTAGTTAGATTAACAACTACATTACACATTACTCGAGTTTACATTCGACTTAGTATATAAGTTAGATGTATCATAAGGAAAAATTGTGTCTCAATGGCATCCTATGTTGTGTAAGAAGCTTCTTAACCAAATGGTTATAGGTTCAAGTCCTGCTTAGGCCTCTCAACCAAATAGTTATTGTAGGTTCAAGTCCTGTTTAAGACATATTAAGTATATCTGTAATGTAATATTGTGAGATAGTTCAAAGTTATCATTCAGGAAAAAAAGAGTTAAGTTAGATGCTACATAATTAGTTAAGTTAGTCAAATGTAGTGTTTGATAATGACTTAAATGTCTTAATTCATAAATATATAAACTCGATCTATCGTATAGTCCAACTTAATTTTTTATTAATAATTCTATGTATATAAAATAGTATAATGTTTTCTTATCTAATTCACACATTTTATTAACCACACAAAACAACAATTATTACAACATATATCCAGACAGTCACTTCAAATTATAGGTGACTTAATGTGGACAGCTTCAGTTTTATCACCTTATATTTTCAGCATTTTTCTCAATTAAGTCATTAACAAACAATTTTCATAGGACTTAATAAATTTAATTTTTTTTCATATTAAGCCAATTAAGTGTTTTTCAAACAACACCTTAATACAAAAACAAAACAAACACACAACTAATAAATACCATCCCCGTCTCAAATTCTGGTGTTTATTTATTTTTTTATGTTCATTTCTTGAAAGTGGAAATGTGTATTTTGAGAGATAGGAGAGATCATTCGTACAAAACAGATTAATTTATATAGTGACTCTTATCTGTTGCAAACTGCGTTTATTAAAATTAATTTTACCAATCCATTTCAATAGCAACACAAGAGAGATCATTGGCTGATAAGCAATCATCATCAAGAGCAATAGCAGGTGAGGAATCATGAATCATATTAGAAGATGACAAATTATTACTATTTGATTATTAGACGAGTACTCGCATATAGCAATGGAATTTTATAACGGCAGATAGTTGTAGTGATAAAAAAAAATTATGCGTTATAAACGAAAAATAATAAAAGTTTGATGATTTGGAGATTAAACATTATTTAAACTGAATGAAATTATGATTCTCATATATAGTTTTCTTAATTTTTCAGCATCGAACAATAGCGTATAAATCCTTTATATATAGTATAGATAAAAAAAATATCGGTAGATGTGTGTAAAGTAGTTAGTTGTGTCCATAAAATAAACATGACATACAAACGTAGTCACACACTTCTTAAGCATGAAACTGATGTTATTGACTAGCAGTATGGATGGACAATTGTCAAACCACGATATCGAGTGCTCTGATAATCTGATAAGGCTAATGATTTGCACACTCTAAAAAGTTATTTGCACACTCTAATGTACAAGCAGTTGAAGCAGAATGTCAAAACTGTACAAGTTTTTAATGCACAAATATAGTGTCCAATCAATTTCTCAAAGGGATGTGATTTGCACACTCTTAATTATGATTGGGACATTCACTGTACAAGCAGATAAAGCACTGTGTGAACTCTGGTACAACTATGTAATGCACAGAATAATGTGTCCCAATCAATTTTTGAATGTGCAAATTAATTTTCAAGAACTTAATAAAAACTCCAACTTGAATAATGAAACCTTAACTTAGATCTTGATAAACCATTGCTTAAAATTGAAACCCTAACTTGGAAATCAACTTAGAACACCTTAGTATTGAACCTTGAACAAACTTGATTGCTTGAAATATCAAGAAAATGGAAAACAAATGGGATTATTTTGTGGCTTTTTGAGCCGTAAGGTGTGGGTATGAGTAGGAAGATGAGGTTTTTTTGGTTTGACATTTTGCAAGTGTAAAATGGAGGTGAAATGCGACTTGCTGATGCATTACTTTATATAGCATAAATATCTAGGGACATAGATTATAATCAATCGTAAAATTAGGGGTGCCGAGGGACTTGTAAGGGTTTGGTAGAGTGACTGTAGTGAGGTTGGCTAAGTGTGAGAGGTGCGTTGTGGAAGAAAGTTGTAGATGTGTTGGAGATTTTCTAGATATTTTGGCACTGTGAGAGTAAATTAGCAAGTATTGTATTAAGTATGTAGTTGTAAAATATTGTGTATGTTGTATGTATGTGGAGGGTGGGTGAGTTATAGGGGGGTATGGGAATGTTTATATTTTGGATAAGTATAAATTTCATTGGGTGGTATTGATAAAGGTGGTATAGTTTACACGCATGCATGAAAATCTAAAACGTGAAACGTAAGCGTTTTACGTAACGTATAAAAATAAAATACGAAAAGTTATATAACACTTGTTTGACGTAAACTTTTATTTGTTTGAACCCGGTTTACGTTGATTGTTGACTTTTGGTTTACGCGATTTAATTTAACGGTTGAAATTAAAAGTAAACGCGTAAAAGTTCAAAGTAAATAGTTTGAGTTTATTGACGTAAAATGACCTGAAATTATGAGTTGTCACAGTCTTCCTCCGTTAAAAGAGCTTTGTCCCTAAAGCTCAAGTCGTGGTATTTGACGAAGGTGCGGGATTGGCGAAAAGGTGCGGATACTTCTTCTAAAATTGATCCTCGCGTTCCCATGTAAACTCTAGACCTCTCCTAGCATTCCATCGAACCTTGACAATAGGAATGCGGCTTTGCTTCAACCGCTTGACCTCTCGGTCCATAATTTCCACGGGTTCTTCTACGAAATGTAACTTGTCATCAACATGGATCTCGTCCAACAGAATTACGAGCGATTCGTCGGACAAACACTTATTCAAATTAGACACGTGAAACGTTCTATGAACCCTGCTTAATTGTTGAGGAAGTTCGAGTCTATAAGCAACGGTTCCTAATTTTGCTAACACCTTGAAAGGTCCAATATACCTCGGGTTCAACTTTCCTAGTTTCCCAAAACGGATAACCCCTTTCCAATGTTGGGTTCAGTTCCTGAGCCCTTTAGTCTTTCAGTAGATTTAAACATAAAATCCCCTAAGTGTTTCTCAAGCTGAAGTCTTTCGGCTTGAGTCGCTGAAGCTTCTTTAGCGTCAGCTCTTCAGGTCCTTAGAAGATTGGGAATTATCTTCACTTCAGTGTATGCAGCGAAACAGAATCTTAAGAAGGACCCTTGGTTGGAGCTTCAGTTCAGCTTGGTTAACAATTCGAAGCTGAGCGTATTCTATCTCTTTAACAGAAGTTGAAACGTGTTGTTTCACTTCTAAAAGGTTTACAAGGCGGAAAAAAGATTGCTTTATGTCAAAAAGAATAAAGCAATCTCCTTGGGAAAAGGTGCTTCTAAAGTTGGTATAGAAGTACAACAAATTTCCTTAAAGGATTGTACCTGGTACTTTAGAGCACGTCTGCATTAAATGGTATCTCAACCACCCATTGGATGCATGACACGTGTATTAGGTTAACTTGTAAACCATAATCTCTTTGCCTATAAAAGGAAAGAGATTCTCAGAGTAAATGCTATCTCTTCCAATTAATGTGAAACACATTGAAGAGTTCATTTATCTCTCAAACAAACTGAATAGAAACTATTGAAGCTGAAGCTTCAGTTCTAGTCGAATAGTTTGTTTTCTTATTTCTCATAACTTTGGTTAGAGAATAAGTTTGAAGTAGATAACACCCCAATTGTCATTCAACCACCTTGTTAATCCGCAAGCAAAGTGTGTTGTAGATTCTTTATTTGTTTCAAATAAAAAGCTATACGTTGAAAAGCTACCTCTGTGTGTTTTAAACTTGTTCTTTATATTGCTTATATATATTTGTTTCAAACTCACTTCATTGCCATGGAATGTGATTAGTCTAAATTAATAAACTTTATATCACATTCCTAAGGACCAACATCCAAGGTGAAACCTTCAACATGACTTTGTCTCCCACTTTAAATTCTAAAGGCTTACGCCTCACATCGGCGTAACTCTTCTGACGGTCACGTGCGGCTTGAATTATGCTTTTGATTTGTACGATCTTCTCGGTAGTTTCATGAATGATTTCTGGGCCAGTGAGTTAAACATCTTCAACCTCGGCCTAGCAAACAGGTGATCAACACTTGCGACCATAGTGTGCTTCAAATGGTGCAACCTTGATGCTAGTATGAATACTGTTGTTGTATGAGAACTCTACTAGCGGTAAATATTTATCCTAACCATTTCCAAAATCTATTACGCAAGCGCGCAACATATCTTCAAGAGTTTGAATGGTTCTCTCGCTTTGACCATCGGTCTGCGGATGGTAAGCAGTACTCATATCTAAACGAGTACCCAAAGCCTTCTAGAGCGACTGCCAGAAATGCGATGTAAATCTGCTATCACAGTCAAAAATGATAGAGACTGGCACTCCATGCCTTGAGACCACTTCTTTAAAGTAAATTCTCGTCAATCCTCCCTTCGTTTTCAGGTGTCTTCATTGACAAAAGTGAGCAGACTTGGTAAGACGATCAACAATCACCCAAATGGTATCGTAACCACTTGACGTCTTAGGTAGCTTTATGATAAAATCCATAGTGATTTTCTCTCATTTTCATTGAGGTATCTCAGGTTGTACCAACAAACCAGATGGTTTTTGGTGTTCAGCCTTGACCTTCGAGCATGTCAAACACTTGCTGACGTAGGTGGCAATATCTGCTTTCATGTTGGGCCACCAATGCAATTTCTTCAAGTCATGGTACATCTTGTCAGAACCCGGAGGGATTGAATACTTCGACTTATGCGACTCATGCAAAATCAAGTCCCTGAATCCTCCAAGACGCGATAACCAAATCCGCTTCTCAATACAGGGTGTCCCATCGGGACGGGTCTCAAAAATCTTTGTTCATGCCATGAAGATTTTATTCCTTGTCACTTTCTTCTTTCATCTCCTCGGCTTGTGCGTTCAAAATTTGTATGGGGAGGTTCAAACCAATAGTCATAACTAAGGCTCGAACTCGTAATCACTTAATCCGTTCCTTTCGGCTTAAAGCGCCAGCTATAACATTTTCCTTTCCATGGTGATAACGAATCTATACCTATGATGGTGTCACAACTACTAAGTCCTATTGTAACACCCCCAAAAATATGTAGCAGCGGAAATATGTCCGGGAGCGTTACTTCATAATACAACAGCACAAGATACAGGAGAACGACCTCTAATGTGTCGTTTGAAAAGTAATCTCGTTGATTTTCTTAAAAATTGATATAACATTTGTCCCATAATTGCATCACAATGAAAAGCTTGAAAACAATACAACGAGATTTGACCATTTGTATATAAGAAGAAATCCATGAATGAAATCTTGTCAATTTAGACTCCAATGCACATCAAGTAAGCCAAGCATCTAATTCACCTGAGAAAAACATGCTTAAAAGTGTCAACATTAAAGTTGGTGAGTTCATAGAGTTTTGTAAGTATAAATGTAAATGTTGGAATCCAAAGATTTATAAAGTATGCATGATTATTTCAATCCTTATAATAATCGCCAAAAATGAAAGAGTAAATATAGAACCAAAAGAGTTTAGTGTTTATTGCTTCGCCGCAATATAATGAAAAGTGTTCAGAAATTAGTAATGTTCAATAAGTAGTATGGACAGTGAGATCGTTGATTTTCCAAAATGTATGGGTCTACTATAACAAATACAGTACCACATAAATAATATCTACTGTTGCACTAAGCTCATGACACTGAAGCTCGACATATATGTATGCAATTTAATGCACAAAATGTGCCCGTGTAGATGTTCAAACCCGTAAACATCCAAATTGTTCCGACATGTATGCATTCGTTGTTTCAGTACAGTCGAAACTAGTGAGCGCTACTCTAAGAAGACAATCATACTACACCCGAATAGGGATGTCAATCCCATAGAACTCTATTACTAGCACTCGCAGCTCCTTAACCGGTCCTCCGGTCAAGAATTTAACAGTTCATGATAATGGGCAAATGAGTATGTAAACAATTTCGTAAGCGTGTATGCAAATGAGTATGTGACAAAGTATGAAACCAAGTTTCTAATCAACCATGTAATTGTATTTGTAATGAATTGCAAAATCAAGTATGTAATCCAAGTGTGTAGAATAGTATGTAAAAGATACTGTAAATGAACACGTAAACAAGTTGTATCGAGCATGTATTCACCCCCGAGATTTGTTGAATAAATGTAAAACAAGTGAAAGAGGGGCTATAAACTCACATCGATGATGAAGAATGAATGGCGGGAATGTACACATTGAGTACAAGACGAAACGGAAACTGAAGCGGCTGGACCAAGAAGTTGCGGTTTATCTTAACGGTTATGACCCACTAGCCTAGGATGATGTACTTGGTTTTCCGATAAAAGAGTACGTCAACATGACACGTTGATAAAAGATTTAGATTTAAAGTTGTAATAGTTTGGTGGTTAGTTAAATAAAACAAATCAAGAAGCATATATAATTCATTAGGTGAATCATATAGCAATGTATGTAATATATGCCGTATGTATTACATATGAATAATATACAATTATATAATTCACATGGTGAATTATATAATAAGACAAACAATCAAATGAATGGTTTGTAGTATATAATACTTTGCAAGTATTATTTAAGAAACGTAAGTAACTAATTAAACAAAATGATTCGACACATTGTAAGAAATCATCACTTAAATAAATAAAAAGTTCTTAGCACACATTAAACGTACGTTTTAAAGTTTCAAATTATATAAACGATGTTTCTAAAACTTTTTCAAAAGTTATGACTTTATCTTTTAGCTAGGAATTTATAAAATAATATTTTATAAATTAGTATTTCGTTTCTTTGACTGGTTGTAGCTAAAATAGTTGTTCCATTTATAAAAGTATAGTTTCGTTTGTTTATCTGATCATTGTATAATTATAAATTAAACAACTTTAAAACTATATAACTTAACCCTTTTTCAATCAATCCATGTTGCAATTTACTCGCGTAATCCATATATATAATTATGCGAAATTAAATAATATATAACACGTTTATTTAACCATTAACCACCATTTAATCCGGTTTTATATTTATAAAATCTTATGATATATTTATTAATTGGTTTATATAGATCAAAACCCACCCTAAAGGTTGTTTCTGTTCACCCAAACACGCCCTTATACCTTTCCTGCTTACCCAAACGCATCCTTATAGTCTTTCTCTTAACCAAACGCACCCTTGTGTATTTTTGTTGTCCCAAACACACCCCTTGGTGTGTTTCTGCCAGCCAAACGCTCCCTTATTTGTTATACCCAGATCCAAACGCTCCCTTTGGGGCTGTTACCAAAACCAAACACACCCGAAGGCTGTTTTACACAGCCAAACGCACCCTTTGTGGTATTAAACAGTGGAACAAACACACCCTATGTGATATTACTAAACCAAACGCACCCTAACTAATGTTAAATCGAGAAACAAACACCCCATTTACGTTTTTAAACACCAAACGCACCCTGGTTGGTGCAAAACCAAACGGACCCTAGCTGATGCAAAAACCCCACGCACTCTTGGTGTAGCCATCAAATCGAACACACGCTTTGGTGGGCTGATATTAAACCACACGCACCCTTAGGGTGTTTTCTTATACCAAACACACCATATGTGCATTTATGAGGTGGTGGCGGCGTGGTCGTTGCAGCTACTGCAGCCATGGTGGTGCTCGGTGGAGATGCGGCGAGGTGGAGGTTGCGATGGTGATGGTGGTTGCTGCGACATGATGGCGGCTGTGGTGAGCATGGCGGAGGTGATGGTTGATGTGATATGGAAGTGATGATGGTGCG